>JBAMAX010000112.1:0-36339 GCA_037043745.1 Chymomyza amoena
TATATAAAAGTAAAATTCCGAGTATTTATCGAGATATTAAAAATTTAATATAGGACTTATCACTTTTAAACTTTTATTCGACAAGCCATATCTCCTAAACGAAAAAAGACATTAATGTCTTTTAAAGATAATGCATTCAATTTAGAAAAAAATTAAAAATAATTTTTATTTTATTTAACAAAATTTTTTTTACATTTTTAAAAAATTTTTTAATTTTAAAAATTCAAAAAGCTGCAAAAATCAAAAATAAAAGTTAGTAACTCTATTTTAGTGATAGCACTTCGCATGTTCGCTATAGTAAACAGTTCCTCGAAAAATGGCAAATATGTACAACTTCATGGAATTGAAAGATATTAATTTTATCTTTACTTTTATATTCGTTTTGACATTTTAACATAAATTTTACAAGTAACAATGTATGAATTACCTGGAATTGAGAATAGAGCTGAGTAAGAATTGCAGCGCGGGTTCCTTTAGTTGACGAGTCTCATTCAGTAAAACAATCCCCGTAACTCAACGATTTTTTTATAGCAATAAAAAAAAATTATTTTTCAAAGCTAATTATATAGATCGTTTTAGGGATAAGACAACAAATTGTACTTCGTTAACATTTTTAGGAGCTCCCAACCAAGAATAGACGGGCTCTTTATTTTTTTATCATAAGCCAGAATGATGAAAATTTAAGAGCTTATGAATTCTGAAGTTATAAACTTATTACAGGATTGACATTGACCAAGCCCAAAGTGATTCGTGACGTAGAAGAAGGATTGTCACGAAAAGTATAACTTGAGTTCCTTAACTTTATGATTCAAATTTCGAATTTATTAAAAAAGTCAATTTTTTATCAAAGTTTTTGACAAGGCTCTCTCAAAAATGTTTTTTTTAATAAATTGTCTAGAATATTTTCTTCTGTTGTTTGGGTTATATGTTAAATAAGGCGCATTAAAAAATTACTTTTCTCAGATAATTTTTTTCAAGAAATAATCAAAAATATTTATTTTGTAGCCTGAAGGTCTCTGTTGCTCTGGCTTTTAACCACTTTGTTCCCTAGAATTAATTCTAAGAAACAATTTAAAAATAAATAATTTCATTTTGTATTGTTAAACGCTTAAAAAAATTATTTTATTTGTTTTTTATTTTTGTATTTTTTTCTATAACTATTTATGGCTTATTGAAAAATCTATTTTTTTATATTATATTTAAAATTTTGGTTTTTGTTTTATAATATAAGCTTCCAACATTGATTTTCTAAAATTATATAATATAAATAAATATATATTATATATATAATGAAGCAGTAGAAGAAGTATTCAGCGATCCAGATAACGAGTACTTCAAACAACAATTTTACCATTCATAATTTATAAACGATTAAAATAAAAACAATTATAAATTAAAAAGCTTTTAAACAGAGTCAATTTAAGTCGGAACAAACTATGGAGACGAAAATTGACCTCATAATATCATTAGCCCGATTCCTGAAAAATTCCTGGAGTGCATTGGTTGATGCATTCAACATATTAACCAACCCTCGCAAGCTCCACATGTCTGACTGGAACTGTGACTACTTCCACGCATTTGCGCTGTCGTCAGCAAACTTCTAGTTCGTTCTCGAATTCAATCTGCATTTTTAACTCTGCAGCTAGAAATTAAATATAAACAGAGGAAAAATTATAAAACTGTTGTAGGAAGTTTTGCATTCAAATAGCTTTACATATAAAAACATATAAAGAGCTAAAACTAATCAACGAATTATAATTTATACAATGGAATTTATGCATGGAAACAAATTTAACAAATTAGAATTATTAGGCTGATTAGTTTGTTGCATACTTCTGGATGTTATTTATAAGCCAACATACTTTCAAATAAACAAACAAACACTCATACACAATTAGTATCTGTGTGGGTGCAAACTAAATGAAAAATAAAGCCATGTCTGGGCCAAGTGTCGACAGTTTTATGCAACCAGGGAGAGTGTGAGAGAGTAAATACCAATATGCACTGAAAGAAATATTGTATAATAAATCTATGAAGCTTTTTTTTTTATTATATATTCTCTTTAGAGAAATTATTGACAACGATTTTTTAAACTTATGTCTCGGATTGCAGTGCATAATTTTTCAATGAAGCTTACTACATTTAACTATTAAATGTTTTCATAATTTTCTGATGGTAATTTTTAGAGGTTGAAAAAATAGCCCTCATTATAAAGAAGAAGTTACAGCCGTTTAGGTATATGTCACATAATTTGCGCAGTCATCAAAGACAGTGTTTGGGAAGCAATTGGTAAAAATTGCAATATAAATGTGTTCAAAAATAAGAAAACTATGCAACATCTTCCTCACTCAGCTCTGTATATTAAATATTTGTAGTTTAATCCAGATACTGCGTATTTTTCTGCGTCTTGTCTGTTCTCATCTTTCTATTATTTCATCCAAAATTGGAATGGTCCGACAAGCTATAATTTATGAATTCATTTACCACCGAAACACCCATATACACATACATAGAAGACAAGTTTTGGTTTAAATAGGGAAAAAATATAATTTTCAAAATATGCAGGCTCGAAATTCAAAATAGACCGATAGTTTCTTCGGCAAAGTTGCTTAGAAGGGGGCGCCGCGAATCGAATTTTTTGTTTAATAGACCACGATAGACTACAAAGCGGTTGATTCAAACATTTTCGTAGAAAAGCAACTTAAAATAGTTTATAAAATTTTGACACATGTACAAACTTTAAAGAAGTATTCGAGTGATGTCAAAAGCAGCTTGCAAAAAGCATTGCTAAAAAGTAAAGAATAATGAATTCAAGCCAAAACTATTTCAACAACGAGAATCTTTTTAAACCAAATATTTGGCGGTTTTTACAGGAGAATTCAGATTTCAGTATTATTCATGGGATTCTTTAAGGCTCCTTGGCATACTATATACTATATACATTTAAAGTCCCAAGATTTGTTCACAAAAATATGTTTATTCGTTTAGAAATCATATTTCTTACGGCTTCTGTACTACTGTGCGTCGTTTTGGAAAGTTGCTTAACATTATTTTAGAATTAGTTGTGACAACACTGTTTTCGACATAGTTAAAGCATTCAGAGCTATTATCTTTTATCAAATTTTGAAGCAGTAGTTGAATAGATATCTCTAGAAATTGACATTTAGTGTAAGGTTTGCGCCAGGTAGAACTCAAAATTTTGGCATCAGAAGTGTTTTTTAGAAAGTTTTGCTGAATTAATATAAATTAAAATCCTTTACTTAAGAAATAAATTATTTAATTATTCATATTTTTACAAATTAAATTTCTATTTTATTCATTCAAGATACCTCCGTTCCGATTCGGCTGTAAACTATAGATCCCTGTTCTTTTCGAACAGCTTTAATAGAGATATCCAATGCTCCGTCCAGGGTCGACTTACAAAATAGTCTGTCAGGTAATTTATTATTATTATTTTTATGTTTAAGACTTTACTTAGTACTAATAAAAAAGTTTCTTTATTATAAGTATAATATTTTGATATTTTCATTTTTTGATAATGATATTGAGAGAGTAGTCTGACCAGAACTGCTAACAGAATAGCAGCTTATGGACGCCTAGACCAATATTAAATCCACACAAATCTTTTTGTCAGTCGAATTATACGAGGGCGGATGAATAAGTCAGCAACTTTATTTGAATATTTCGCGTAGGAACTTTGAATGCTATGCAGCTCCTTGCCTGTGAAATTTTGAGGAAGTGACGTCATTTAGTTTGCATACCTCAATGTGCGTATTAATGGGGTGGAAAAGTTGTCTATACCTTACCTATCATTTGCATGACATACTATTATCATATTTTGATAATTAACTTTTTCTTAAAAATATTCCCATTTAATAATAAAAGCAGATGCAGTACACTCTGATATGAAATTTATAACTATCTTTATTTGTACAATTAAATTTGTTTTAGAATTTTAAAATAATCTTGTGGCGTTGTTTTTTGCATAAATTAAATAAATTCTAAAAAATATATATTTTTATATTTAGCCATGGTACAAAAATCTATGGCAAGCAATGTAAAGGAAATAATGTTGGAAGAAATTCAATCAAAGTTACAAGAAAGATCCAGGATGTAGTCAATCTGATCTGGAATTGGTAAGACGCCACAGCAAGGTAGTCGTTATATTATAGAAGGGGCTTCGTAGACGCCACAAGAAGGTATATTTTTATACCCTGTACCGTATGGTACCAAGGGTATATTAAGTTTGTGCAAGCCGAAAATGTATGTAACATATAGAAGGAGACGTCGGAGACACCCCAAAGTTACCTAAAATATGATCAGGGTGAATAGAGAAGTCGATATACCCATGTCGTCTGTCCGTCCGTCCGTGAACGCCTAGATCTCAGAGATGGTAAGAGCTAGAGTTACCAAACTCTCACATTAGATCCCATATTATTCCATAGGAGGCAAGTTTATTTTATTTTTTTGATATCGGGGATAAATTATATAGCTCCCATGGGGGTGTTTGAGACGACCTCGACAAAAAAAAAGTGTTTAAGATGAATAATTCGTTTGTTTATGAAGATATCGTAACCAAATTTGGTATTCGAAAGTTTTTTATAGTTCCCAATCACTGTACAAAATTTGATCGAAATCGGTTGACTATATCATATAGCTCCCATAGGACCGATCGGCCAAAATAACTTTTTTAAAGAAAAATTCGCTATATTTCGTTTTTTAATAAAGATATCGTAACCAGATTTGGCGTTTGGAAATTTTTCAGACCACTTAAGCAATGTGCCAAATTTGAACAAAATCGGTTGACTATATCATATAGCTCCCATAGGTCCGATCTTCCAAAAAATCGATTTTTTAACAAAATTTGTTGTGTTTCGTTTGTTTGTTAAGATATTGGGACCAAATTTGACCAAATTTGAGTATTTTATAATTCCTAAGCACTGTACTAAATTTAATCCAAATCGTTTGACTAGATCATATAGCTCCCATAGGACCAATTGGTCCAAAAAAAAGTTTTTTATACAAAATTCGATGTGTTTTGTTTGTTTGTAAAGATATTTGAAATAAATTTGGCATTCAGATCTTTTTTAAGGTATTTAAGCACTGTGTCAAATTTTATTGAAATCGGTTGACTATATCATATAGCTCCCATAGGAACGATCGGTAAAAAAAAAATTTTTGCTTAAAAATTCTTCTGTTTTTGGTTTTTTGTGAAGAAAACGGACTTTATTACAAGCTAGTGGTACAGGGTATCCTAAAGTCGTCCGCGCCCGACTTTACGTCCGCCATTTTTTTAGCTTGGAAATATCTTGCATAGATTGTTAGAATATCATAAGTTATAAAATCTTCACGCTAGTGCTGCTTCTAGTGTGCCCAAAAGTTAATAGCAGGTTTTGAAACAATTTTTATCCATTTTGACAATTTGCTGTAAGGTATCCACTGCCTTTACAAATTAGTGGCGGGTCCGACTTGACCAGAAAATACTCCTCAAGTAATCAATCATCGTCACTTGTGAGGTAAAAGAATTTTTTCTTCAAATTAAGAAATTTTGTCAGTGGGAGAGGGAAAAGTTGTAACTTTCTTATATCAAGAAGCTCCCTTTCATCCCGTTTATGAATTTTTTTTACCGGAGACCCCTCGCCAATCTCTTATAATGATGGGGTATTCAACTGGCTACGGCTTAATAAACAAATATGGTTAAGGCTACGACTTGACATATTGTTGCCTTGACCCAAAGGATTTGGGTAGAACCAACTGGGTTCACCACCCTGTAGCGTAGTTCCGGGTCAACTTTCAGCAACCTTGGCTTCTATCTTGTAAAGATATTTGTTGTACCCAGATAAGAATAATCACCTGAACTTGAACCAAAATTAGTATCAGTTTCCCTGGCCAAACCATCTAAAACCGATGTACTAAAATATGCTTTATTTTTAAAATTTATTTTATATCCAGTGACTCTTTGTTAATACTCTAAGTATATAAAACTATCTAATATAAATATCACTGATGTAATTGAAATCTAGATATAAACGCCTAACTAATTTATTAGCGTCGCTTGCATACTTCAAAAACTATCCTTAATCCTCATGGATAACAGCGCTTCCAACAAGAAAGAAAGAGAGATCTTCGATTATTACGATTTCACTTGTCCCTGGTTTGGGAATTGGTCACATTGAGTGTTATGTTTATAGAACAGTGAAGCCTTGACGACGACAATTCCAAAGTAAATCCAAGTAGACTGCTTTTGAGACTGCCAAGTTCACATGCTCAACTGGAATTTCGATCAACTTCATCATAACTACTAATTTGAACTAGTAAAGTTCTCAAAAATAGTCGACTAAATAAATAAAATTATTTTACTAAAGTTTTAAATTTTTTTGGCAAAATTTTTTTTTTACACATTTATACTTTTTGAAATTTTTTTTAAATTATTGCGAAATGAGTGAAGCTCGACGACGTGGCGATCAGGGCGAGGTGGATGAATTAATCCGAAAGCATGACGAAAAAAAGATGTCATTTCCGTATAAGACATTACTTTTTGGCGCCGTTACCATTGGAGTCATATTTTGGGGAATTCCAAACATCAAGAAATTAAACATGCCCGTAACCGAAAAAAATGTCTTGCAGAAACTCAAGTTTGCAATAACAATGGGAGCTGATCGTTTGCTCCAAATATATTATACGCAATAAAATTTTTGTTTCAAATTAAAAATATTTTCTTTTATTTATCAAAGAATTTGTAATTGTAAAAAGATTTTGATGTTCATAGTATAAGACTATGCCTCGTTGATAAAGCGGATACCCAATCGTTGAATATTTTGGGCCACTCTTATCTCATGATATAGTGAAGGCTTTGCACTTTTGTCTAAAAGATTATTCCGTAAATATCTGTCGATTTTTAAAAGTATCGCTAAATACTTAAAGTACTTGCTTATACTTATGTGGTTAATTTTAGACGTACACGAGAGATTGGGTCAAAAAAGCTTGTAGGTACAGACGAAAAAATTTTAAATATTTTATTACATTCGTTCGATTTTGTTAACTTTTGGCAGCGGCTGATCTGAAGAAATACACTGCGCATTTTGAGTTTTCGCGGGTTACGTATATTCGAATTTCGATTTTTCTGTAGCACGACCGGCCGGCGACGCTTTTAGCTAGGGAATTTTTTCTTTCTTAAAAATCACTTTGGGACATTATTTCTAACATAATAGTCTATCAATTTTAATTGATTTTCTGAAGTTTCTACACTGGTGTTAGCCCTTAAAGTGAGAAAAAAATCGTTATGGTCTTTTTGTCCACCGTATATTAATCATATCATAATAACTTAATCATCTCTCTCTCTCTCTCTACCCATTAAGTAGAGAAAATATTTTTCTTAAAAATCACTTTGGGACATAATTTCTTACATAATTATCTACTAATTTTAATAGATTTTCTGAAGATTCAGCACTGGTGTTACCACTGAAAGTCAGAAGAACATCCTTAGTGGTCTTTTTGTTCCGCTCACTTACAAGAAGAACGTCATAATTCAAAAAAAACTCATTTTGCATTTAAAGTTTTCATCGACCCCAATTTCATACAAAAATCCTTGATATAATTTATGGATTCTCTTCTCACACGGAAAATATTTTTGATATTAATATAAAATTTTTACCAAATGCACAGTTTATCATAACGAATAAATCTGCATTATTGACTCAAAATAAAAATTTTTTAAGTTATGCCCCTCTTGTAAATGAGCGAAATTATAAAAGTTCACCACAAACTCATAAAGTAGTTATCAGGATGGAACATTTTCGAAAACCAGATATTCTTTAAATAACTGCCTTGACTGTATCTGAAAATATCTTTTAGTGATGGGCATCATCTCCCATTTCAGTAAGCTAAAAGAAAGTGAGACTATTTATCATACTCTAGGAAGTAAATTAGACTGCAAAACAATAAAAGACTTAATACCTGTTTATGATTACAAAAAAAAGAATAGAAGATGGGATATGACATGTGCTTAAGTAGTAAGGATTGGAAGCTTTGAATCATTCTTTGAATTTAGAATTAAAGAATTTTGCGCTGGCCGCTTTTTATGATCTTAGGCCTTTACTATCTCACAATTGTATGGTTTACTCTGAATATTGAGCAGGAAGCGTGGCGAGTGCATATCATATCCCATTTTAAATACCACCTAGTTCTTAATTCTTCTTAATATTCCTTATATTGCAGAATAGTGGAAGTATGTTAATAATATTATTTAATGCTTAATTTCTACGCTCAACCAGTGAGTTTTCTATTGGAATGATTTTAGGGCTACTCCCATAAGATCCATAATTTTACACAGCATTCAAAAAGAGTAAGCTCCGAGTATTTAACAGATAAGGATCTTCTAATATTGCTGGCTTAATCTGAGAGTCTTCTCTTGATAAAAGCCAGCTGTACGCAAATTCGTACCATGGTATAATAAAACCAGGTAGAGTAATGCCGCCAGCGTGCTCCTCAATTTCAGTGAGAGCAAGAAAAAGAGAGGGAGAGAGACAGACCGCTTACACCTTAAAATGATATGCGTGTAAAAAAATCTCGAGAGTCATGTAAATTGAGATACAGAATTTTGTTGTTTTCCATCATGTCTTAAATCAAATGATCCCAAACTTGACACAGTTTTTTGTCGCATCTGTGTTCGAAAAGAGTTAGATTAAGATAAAGATTTTATAGTGATACACTTTCACTTTGTTTGAACCCATTTGTCTATGTTTAAGCAACTTTAAACTTATAATTCACAACTTATTAAAGCCATTATATAGTATAAAGCACATATCCTTTAAACAACAATATAAATAGAAAGTTAATTTTTCGGAATAATTAAAAACACTTGTTGCCAAATGTACTAATATTATCGGAAAACGCGTTTTTTTTTTCTTGAATTGTTTATTGAAAAATATCTATTAATATGTATGCCTTATATTAAATATCATTTGGTTATTATTGTATTGGTAATGATTTTTCGAAAAACACAACTGTGTAAGCCATTTATAAGAGTTTCCTCAACTCTTGGAAAAAACTTTAGTTCAAAAATCTTTTTAATATAAATCTAAAATGGCGTGCAGCTTACGTCTTTCCGTTTGCTGTTAAGTCTTCGACATTCAAATCTATCTATCAATTTATTATTTATAAACATTTATCGTTTAACCACAAATCAAATCAGCACGCTGGCCAATTGGCCCAAATTGACGGATTTTGTTCAAAATTCTACCAACATGTATTTATTCATATAAAGCTAACTTATATTTAAAAGATAAAAACTAACAAATTGCAAATAGTAAAGCCATGGCTACCAGGGCCTTTAGCTAGACTCTATCAATATATGATCTTGGGTGTAAACTATAAAATAATTGCGTAATTTAAAAATAACCCATAAAAAAAAAAACTTTTTTAACATTTTTAAGAAAACAATTTCTGGCTTTACAAATAAAAGAAATGTGATAACAACCCATAAATTTTTTAAAAGCATACAAACTCTGGTATACGAGGTGTGTTCAAAAAGTATCGCGAATTTTGAATTTTCGTGTGTAACGTATATTCGAATTTCGATTTTTTTGTGGCGTTATGTTGGTACTCATGTTCTCATTTATGCCGACATGCCTCGGCCATTTTGAATGTTCACTTAATTGTTGACAGCTGCTTTGCTTGCACGTGTTTTGGTTCGACTTCGATTTTTACCTATTTGAAAAAATGAATCAAAGAACCTGTATCAAATTTTGTGTGAAAAACGAAATTAAGTGCGCGAATGCATTCCGAATGTTGACTGTGGCATACGGAGAAGCTACCTTGGACCGAAACAACGTTTATCGGTGGTACAAAATGTTCTCAGAAGGCCTAGAAAATGTGAACGACGAAGAGCGTGCCGGACGCCCTAGCACTTCAACAACAGACGAAAAACTTAATGAAGTAAAGAAAATGGTATTGGCCAATCGTCAAATCACCGTTAGAGAAGTTGCTGAGGACCTAGACATATCGATTGGCTCGTGCTATTCAATTTTTAACAATGATTTGGGCATGAGACGGGTTGCCACGCGAAATTCGTACCAAAATTGCTCAATTTCGACCAAAAACAGCATCGCTTGAACATTGCTAATGAGATGTTGGACTCTGTCCGCGACGACCCAAATTTGCTGCAGAGGGTCACAACTGGTCACGAATCGTGGGTTCATGGTTATGACGTGGAAACCAAAACTCAATCATCTCAATGGAAGCTGCCGCACGAGCCAAGATCGAAAAAATCGCGCCAAGTTCTGTCGAATGTAAAAGTTTTGCTTACAGTTTTCTTCGATTGCAGGGGCGTGGTGCATCATGAGTTCTTGCCACAGGGTAGAAATGTCAATAAGGAATATTACCTGCAAGTTATGCGCAATTGGCGAGAAGCAATCCGCCAGAAACGCCCGGATTTGTGGAAGAACAAAAATTGGCTTTTGCAGCACGATAACGTCCCTGCTCACACATCGTCGCTTGTGCGCGACTTTTTGGCCAAAAACAATACATTAATGATGCCGCAGCCACCGTATTCCCCAGATCTGGCCCCCTGGGACTTTTCTTGTTCTCTAAACTGAAAAGGCCCATGAAAGGACGACGCTACGATTGACGAGATAAAGACGGTATCGAAGGAGGAGCTGAACAAGAAAAAAAAAATGATTTTTGAAGTGCTTCGAAGATTGGAAAAACCGTTGGCACAAGTGTATAATATCTAATGGGGATTACTTTGAAGGGGAAAAAATAGATATTCATGAATAAATAAATAATTTTTGAAAAAACACAAAATTCGCGATACTTTTTGAACATACCTCGTTTATCGTATTCCCACTGACGCTTTGGCTGGTACGGCAAAGATGTAGTTAGTTTTAAAAAGCATCACGAGTTTACATGAAAAAGGTAGTTAGTTATTAGTTTAGTTATTCTTCAATATCAATTAAAAAATCATTGTAGACTTAAGATGAAAGATTATTCTTTTACGAACGAGTTTTAGATCTTTAAAATCGGATAGGTTGATGTTATGGAACCATAAAAAACCCTTTTTTTTAAAGTTCACCCTTAAATTTGTAAGCCAGTGTACTTGACTTGTATAAACGTGCCCTAAATTTCAATTTCATTGTGATTATTAATTTGAAAAACAAAATATATATAATTTTAAAATATTGTATAATGTGTAATTAAAAAAGATGTTTTGTTTTTTTAAACTTCGTTTAAGCACTTTTAATACATTTTATTTCTCCAAGTGTAGGCAAGGCAAGAGCCATAACCTACTGGTGGGCGTTTGCTCTCAACATATTAACAATTATTTCAACAATGCATATGAACATAGAAATAAACAAAAATAAAACATAAACAAATAATTATGTTTTAAAACAAAATAAAACATGGTTGTGGTAACTTCTGCTTCTGTGGGAAGGGAAGACCTTTCCGTACAAGCCAATCCTTGTTGTGCCCAGGAAACAATAACAATAACATTGTAAAACCGCTTAGATTTTACCCGCAAATGTGGCCGCAACCGTATGCCACACACACAAACACACACAGATACGTATGTGTGCGCGCACACACAGATACTCACTTTCATACTGAAACATGCGCCGGCAGTCACGCATACAAGAGAAAGGCGGAGCAGCAACGGAAAGAGCACGCAGTCATTGCCACTGCCGCTGCCAACGTCGCTGCTAGCGTTGCCGGCGTCGCCATTTGCCACTGCAATGCATGGGCGAAACAGCAGATACGAATATAATATGAATATGGGAATGCCGTTGGGCACGTACAACCCATTCATTCAGCAAATACCAATAATAGATGCGTACGCCAAGAAAATGAGAGCAAAGAGAGCAAACAGGCAGATAGTGTATAAAAGGCAGAAGGGTATTAAATAAAGCCGAAGCAAAAGGCATTTGAAAGTGGCAGAACAGAGCAACAAAATTGTAGTACTAAACAAAAAAGAATAAGCAATTTTGGAACTTTGAAGCAACGAAGCTCAAATACTCTTTAATGCTTCCAACGAGCTATCAAACGCTCAAGGAGGGAAAAGAAAGTGGAAACCGTGACAGATTATAGAGATGGCCAACTTAAGCAACTTTTAATGGAATACTTGGGTGGGTTTTAGCTTTCTCTACAATCTTTCTTCATTCGCTTCGATCTTGGGCAAGGTCCTTTCAGTTTCCTATACCTATTGTTTTAACGTCGTCTGTTATACAATCGATTAATATTTTTCACGGGCATCCCTTTTTTTGGTCCTAGTTGGTTAAAGTTAGCCAAATCGATAATTCCAAAGAGAAAACAATATATATTGTAATTTAAAATTCCAGTTAAGTTCTACAAATTGATGATGTAGGCTGTATTACTGCAGAAAGACTAAGATGGCTAACATGGAATATCTCGCTATTTTTATTATAATTTCTATGTGAATTGATTGATTTGGCAATTGATAAAAATTATTAATTCAAAATCAGTTTTAAATTTATATCTCTAATACAGAAAAAGTAAATTATACGCGTTTTTGAATTTTAACAAATCTATTATATCTATTCTCTTCCTCGGTTGAATGCAATAGAAGCTGGTTCACATTTTCAAACATAGTGTTCTTTCTACCTGCTACAATGTTCCTTAAATCAAAAGCATTTAATTCTGAATTTTCTTTAAAGTCAGACTTGAATTATATAAGACGGGAAGTCGACTTTCCTAATTTTTTCTAGTACATTTTTAGCTAGTTTATGGATTGTACAAATTTTTTCTAATACATTTTTAGCTAGTTTATGGATTTTACAAAGTTATTAAAGTAACATTTTATTACAATTTACATAACAGGATGGAGTTAACCAGATTAACTTCTGACAGAAAATTAATTTATTTGAGATTTTCATTATGATTAGTAATAAATTGGCATCTATCAAGTACTTAGACTTCAAAATTTCGAAAAAATCAAAAAAGATAAGTTAATCGATTTGGCAGCAGAGCCATTTATTTATACGGGCGTAATAGGGCATATAGAGACAGTAGCAGGAACAGTATTCGTTGTTTGCAAGTCGTTCTTTTGTTCTTTGTACTGAGCATTAAAAACAGCAATAGCTGCAGTTAGGGTATAACAAGAAATCGTAAGCAAGTAAGGCAAATTTGCTAAAGACAATGGGATGCATAAATGCACGTTCCATATGCATCAGTATTTTTGTATACGTATACATGTGTGTTTATGTGTGTGTGGTAAGAAAACAATAAGGCAAAACAATTTAGAACAAGTTCAAACAACTGACTGTCATCAGTATATGGGCTGACTGACTCCTGTTGCTCATTGACAATCCCATCCTTGTTCAAGTTCTAAGTTACATTTTAGTCTAGTTCAATTCCTGACTTCATTGAAACGCTTTGGAATGAAAATGTTTTTCTAAGCTTGCAAGGAATTTGAGTGTGTGGATAGGTCCCCCAACCCCCAGCGGAGGTTGAGTTTCCTTTAATCTTTTTGCGTGCCTGCGTATCTTGGTTCTCACAAGAAACGCGCAACGATCGTTAATCACTAATGGGTGGAGAAATCATTGTGTCGGGTAGTGCAGAAGGAGTGGCGAATTGTCGGCTCGCCGTGACTTGCCACGTGCCACTTGGCGTTTGCCATTTGCCACTTGTCGGCTTCTACATTTACAGCAACAGTTATTGTAGCATTTACAGCTACAGCTACAGTTACATTTAAGGAATTTTCATTTTTACTGTTGGCTGAATTTTGTTTAATTCCATGTCATACGCTGCGTATGCGTTATGTTACATATATTAGATCAGCAAGTACTTGCATCATTTATGCTATAATCAAAAAGTCATCAGTTAATGAAGAATCTGTGATTACTCCCTCGGTTATCGTCACCTTGACGTGGTAAGAGGGCTCAGTAGTTGCAATGACTCTAAGAGCCGGCGGTAGCATGGCTACTGGTAGGATTACCAGGGCGCAGTGAAGCGCAGAGCGATCCACAACGTAATGATTCCTGGTTAGGGGCGGCCTAAGCAAAGTTTTCAGGACTAACTTGGAGCTTATAACTCACTGTCAGGTCTAAGATCCTTCATATATTTCTTTATAAGCATTAGAGTTAACCCACAGCATATTCAATCTCCAAGTTGTAGCCGTGCTCCTGCGGCTAATCTACCTGCTTTGGCAGCTTGCATG
Source organism: Chymomyza amoena (assembly GCA_037043745.1). Lineage (NCBI taxonomy): Eukaryota > Metazoa > Arthropoda > Insecta > Diptera > Drosophilidae > Chymomyza > Chymomyza amoena. The sequence continues at coordinate 14,171 of JBAMAX010000112.1, forward strand.
ATAGATTTGGGGATGCGAATCCCATGTTTTAACATCGGAAACCATTCCAATAGTTCTATGCTCCACTAGAAGTAACAGGGCATTAGAAGAAGAGAAACGTGTTTACCCTTCGTGTCGTAAACTTGGGCGTTTTCCTCAAAAAAAAATGTTTTACTGGAGTATAATTTTCAAGAAAATTTCAAAGCGCTTAGCTATTTTTTAACTTTTTAAAAACTTTTTGATGATATTTAAATATATTTTTAATATCTGTCTTTTTGCTCATTTTAATCATTATTTAGCCTGCTTGAAGCACAAAGAGCGACTATATCATGACCTTTGCTTAATTATGGTAATTAGCTGAGAACCAAAGCCGAAAAAAGAAAACGAAATATTAAAACATGAAAAATGCTGAAGTTGCAAATTGTGAAAATGGCGCCGCAAATTTCACTGACAGCGCTACGGAAGAAGGCTACCGAACCGGAAAAGAGGGGAATCCTGATATAGGAAGCACGTCAGCGGCATCCAGACGGAACAAAGAGGCAGCAAGCGAATTGCTTCGTAAGTTAAGTCGCTTATGAAATAAATAAAGACGGGTACAGAGAACAGGGGTAAAGGCGTATAAAGTGCCTGCCACGCCTTCAAAACCACTCGTTACGTTATATTATGCACCATTATGCAATAATTGTTTCACTATCTGCCCTGAGCGCTTTTTTATTTAATTTCAATTTTTCATTTAATTTTCCATGGAAATTCAACTTTTTTTTCTGTGGTCGTTTATGTGAAGGATAACGCTAAAGAGCAATCATGAATATGAAAAAAATAAATTATTATTATTATTATTTTTAATTAGGCATGATGGCAATCTGGTTTATTTATATTGACCAATTGATTTCGTCCTTATAACAATACTCTCCAATGTATACGAAGCCTCAGTCTATTTTGAAGCACGAACAAAGGAGCAAAGCAATTTTAAAAAATTGAAATTGGGACACGCCACTGTTTGGTTAGAACTGCATCTAAAAACGCTTCTGCTCTTAGATTCTAGTCCTGATTTTAAAATTCAAGCTTATTGCATTTTGTCAAAGACAATCAAGAGGCCGGAATTTGTAGTCCTAGACTTGCAGCTGCATCCAATATAAAAATAATTGCAAATAGAAAACGAAGTAGCAGAGAAAGCGGGAACACGACCATGTAATGGGTAATTTATTGCATTGCTCGTATTGAAAGAAATCGCTATTAAAAAACAATAAACTTAGCAATATAATAAATTTGGCACAAAATGAATATACAGCTTATACATAACCAAAATACATATATACATAAAATACATATATACATATGTGTGTACTTCGATGGATATTGTGGGTATATAAATGGGAGCAAATAAATTTACCAAATCTCTAGGATGAAATGATTGGAAACCAATTAATTGTGAGTAAATAGAAATCATTTACACACACATATTAACCATAGTTACGACCATTTACAAAAACAACAACAAAATATGGATAAGATTTATTGTGCCGGTCTTTAAGTTCCAGTGCCAATTGTGCCATTGGGAATTAAAAGTTCCTAAACTCGAAAGAAAATTTAAAGGTAAGCTAAATTGAAGCTAATTTGATTCTGGCTGCTTTATAATTTTATTTAATTTGCTTTTATACAAAAGTTAATATAATTATTACAATTTCACAGATCATTTTGTATTGCCATCTTCACTGTATACCCATCGGACGGATCACTTGGATTATCTGGGCCATACCTCAAACTATCAAATTATACTTGTGATAGGTTTTCACAAAGGAATTACAAAGGAAACGCTTCTAGGTACTGCTAATAAGCCATTAGTTGTTTATTTTTGTCACTGTCTGCTCTAATCAAACAAATTGCCTAATTAAATTGGGGTTATAGTTGTAAAGGAATACGAACGCTATTCATTCATTGAATTTGCTGTGGCTTACGCTGCTTGATAACGGATTTCGGGATCTGAATATCATACAACTTGAAGGTATTTCTGTAGAAAAATATCTGAGATTACTAGATAAAATTTATTTCTTCTTTCAGACATAAGATAACAGAAGAGATGAGATAAACAGTTGCTGCAAAAATTTTGTGAATAGCAACCCGATTATGCAAAGCCTAGTCGGTAGCCGTGAAAGCAAACCTTACGGTTACGTCAAAAAGTAAAACTTTATTTATGTACTATCTTTGGTGAAAACGAAAATCTTTGACAGGCGCTCCTAACTGACCAGCAGACTGACTAGTGATGAACGTGGTGGCATCTATGCCATTTGGTTTCATACGCTCCGTTGCATCCTTGACATTTGCTTGGCCATGTGTCCGTCCGGCTACAGCAATTTGCCCCATGCTGTTGGAACAGCTATTGTGGTTTATTATAACTGAATTTATCATGTGCACAGTTGGACAGCTCTTAACTTCTACTCTGTGCACTCCACCCAAAATGTGGCCAAGTTGTAATGACCAGAGAAGTGACCAAGAGCGGATTTGTTGGTATAAGCTTGTTGTACTACAAAGTAAGTACTAAGCTTAATTTCGGAATCTTATTTCTATTTTTAACTTTGGTTTTGGTTTTTGTGGTTCAGATTTTTGGTCAGTTACATTGCATGACGTAATTTATGCTTTGGAATGTACTTCTCAAAATCGTAGAAATTTTGTGATTGATGAATCTTTAATTGTTGACTTACTCTCTAAATCTTAATCGTTTTTACTTTAGAGACATCAATTTAGCGTTTGAAACCCTCCATTAATAGGTTTCTTCTTTTTTGCTTTAGAGTCCGGGGTGGACCAGAGATTTATCAACAGCCTTCCTCCAGTTCACTCTCTCTCCCTCTCGTTTCATCTTTCCAATTTCGAATGTTCATCGTCTTCAAGTCTGCTTCAATGTCATAAAGACATCTCTTCCTAGGTTGGCCTCTTTTTCTTGCTCTTATTGGACGCAGAGTAAACACCATTTTTTTAATTCTTTCGTTTGGCTTTCGTATAATGTGGCCAATCCATTTAATCTTCTGTGCTTTAATGAACCGTTTCATGTTTGAATTTCAATGCTTGCAGTATTCGTTACAATAGAATACGATATGTGCCACCTTCAAGTCGAATAGGTCTAAAAAATGTTTATAATGCTTCTTTCAAAGTTCAATAGTTGGTTTATAGCAGTAACTTTCAATATCCATATTTCAGCACCATATGTGAGGACCAATCGTCCTTTATAGGCTTAGGTAGAATAAATATAATTCATACAATAGGCTTGCTGTCCAAAAATTCTATGCAAATCTAAAAGCAAACAAAGATAATTGCATGCCACATTACTTAAATGCAAAACTTTTGTGAGTAGTAAACACATTATAGCTTTCATGCAACCAAAATCGTATATTATGAGTATGAGTAGTACGAATATGTTTCAGAGACAAACACTAACTAGTTAACGAACACTGACAAACGGCATATTCATTTGAAAGTTTGATAAATGTATTTATAATTGCATTGCGACAAATAAATCCCAAAAGTAACAAAGTTACAATTTCCCATTAAATGGCTTTTAATGCCATAATCATCATTATCATCACCAACAACTTCATTATTATCATTATCATGGCTTGTAATAATTGAGCACAACATTTTGAGTTAATTTCTAGTTTCTATTTCTATATAGAAAATATGTTTCTGGGTCTAGGGTCATGAACCGGAAGCTTTCGAACAAAACATGCATTTAATTAATATAAAATCAAAACCAAAGCTATCGTATTTTTCGTCAATTTATTTAAACATAATTTTTAGACCACATTTCGAATATTTTGGAAAATATTGCTTTTCAAGTGCTTTTAGTCAGAACAAAGCGACTTTGCCAAAAAACCATTTAATTTTTATAATTAATTTATTTACACACAAACCAGTCAGAGTGATTCGGATGGAGTCATGGCAGCTGCCACAAAAACCAAAGCCAGCAATTAAAAATAAATCTGATAAATTTTGGTAGCTAAAAATTTCCATTTGTGTGTGGCAAAGACTGTGAGATATTTGCAGTGGTACCAAACATATTTCATTTAGCTGCAACTTTTGTTCACGTCCTTTGAGCAACGAGGAGCTCCGCTTGCATCGTGTTCCTCCCGGGTCCACACAGATATTCCCTTTGAGATCCAGCAGGAAGAAACTTTCCTCAGAGGGTTTTGGGAAAAGGAAGAGCAGCTACCAATGACTACTTAAGACACTCTCTCGCAAACACATATGTATAAATTATTGTACATAGATATATGTATATATATTTTAGTGTTACCATTTACTTGGCTGCTGCTTTTACATCCTTTGGAGGAAAGTAAAACAGAGACTTTCACACAACGCCCTTGCAAGCATTTGTTACAATTTCCCACGTAAATAGTTTCTTTCAAGGAATTTGCAACTACACACAGATACTTTTATGAAGACATATGTATGTGTGCCAAAACACAATTATAATTGTCATAACACGAAAGTGGTTGAAAAATTTGTGGCAAATGTAAAAAGTTTGCCTTTACGAAGCAGCCAGTCTGCATAAGTTTCGCTGCGAGGGCTGATCTAATAATATTTGGGGATATCTCAAAAAGCATAGACTCTGTCAGCGATAAGCTTTGTAAGCTGCATAAGTCTGACAATGCTTTAAAAACTTGCCTGTCTAAGGTTATCTTAATATATGATATATAAATATTGTACTTCTTACATTGCATCCAAAAGCTGAACACATATTTGAAATATGTAATCCACAAGATATGGTAAAAATTTTCATTTTTAAATTTCAAATAATAGTCGTCGATACTTTGGGTCTAAATTACCATGCAATTTCTGAATCGTTTAAAACATTTTTCCATACGAATTTGCGTAAGTTTCATAAAAAAAATTATAATAATGATTGTACAGGGTCAAGCACTCGAAGTGTAACCAATTAAAAAGGCCATAAATTCATTTTGGAAAATTACCTTTACTCAATTCAAGGTACAAAATGTGTAAAAATAATACGAAATTTAGAAACAATTTACTTTCGCTCAATATGGCCACCTTTTGCCTTCACTATGGCCTTGAGACGGTCCAAAAATGAATCGCAAGCTGCCCGAATGTGACTTGCAGGTATTTTGGCCCACTCGTGGACAATGGCTTTTTTCAGCGCCTCGAGACTGTTGTATCTTTTAGTTCGGACCTTACTCTCCAAAATGGCCCAAAGAGAATAATCCATCGGATTCGCGTCTGGTGAATTCGAGAGCCATTGTGTGAACGTTATGAAGTTCGTAACGTTGTTTTTCAGCCATTCTTGGTTCACTCGAGCTTTGTGAGACGGTGCCGAGTCCTGTTGAAACGTCCATGGTCTGCCACCGAAATGTTTGTCTGCCCACGGCTTCAAAGCAACCTCCAGAATACTTTCCCGATAATATTGGGCATTAACCTTGACGCCAGGCTCGATGAAAACGATTGGAGAGCGCCCATCTGCGGTTACAGCGGCCCAAACCATTATCTGTGGCGGGTGCTGCCTCCTGGTGGCCAATCGATGACTCAAATTCTCGTATGAACGGTCCCTCAAGTAAACCCTATCGTTTTGAGAGTTTACGAATTGCTCAATTGTAAAAATTTTCTCGTCAGAAAACACAATGTTCGGCAATTGACCGCTTTCGGCCAAGCGAAGCAACTCCTCCGCTCTCTCAAGTCTGACTTGTTGCTGCTTCGGTGTGAGATCATGTGCCTTTTGGATCTTGTAAGGCTTGACCTTGAGATCATTTTTCAGTATGCGACGGATGCTACGGTCAGATATTTTCAGTTCTTTCGCCATTTGATTGGCACTTCGTCGGGGATTTCGCTCAAGTCGCTTCTTCACTTTTTGAACCATCTCACGTGACGTTGCAGTCTTTTGATGACCACCTCCATGACGTTTTGCGATGCCACCAGTATCATTGTAACGAGTTATGGTGCGATAAACGAAAACTTTATTTACTTTAAGGTGTTCGAGCTCACGAACAATCGCTGGTTGTGATTTTCCAGCTAAATATAATGCAACTACACTATTACGTTTGAAATCCATTACTGATTTTTTTTTCGCGTTTACTCACGGCAAAAAGTTTTCGTGCGCTTGTAAACAATACTCTAAACTGTCATTTAGCTAACTTACAGACAGCTGATGCCCGTGCGTCAGCGCACTATGGTTTTTTTTCCGTTTTTTTTGGCATAAACTCTAATTTAAAACCAATTGAATTGAAATATGGTTTGGATACATATTTTAGGCTCCCAAGATGACCTACCAAGTTTCAAATAATTTGGGGCACTATTTCATATAGCTGCCATATAAGCGATCTGTCCGACATGCAACAAGGCTTTATTAAACATTTTTGTTTTTTATTTTCTATTTTATTTAATCAAAAAAAAAAACAATAACTATTATTCAAATTCACATTTTAGTATTCATCTCTATTATTAGTGCTTCATTCTGAAAGAAAAGATACATTTAACAACATTTTAAATAGGTTTGGTTATGTTATTTACTAAAGAAGTTACTCAATTTTCTTCAAGTTCAAAGTATTCATCTTCTGAAGCAATAACCTCAAGTCCATCCAGTTCGTCATAATCTTCGTCGGACGAGTTCTGTGTGGAATTTGGATCATCATTTTCACATTGAATTTCTAAATGTGGTACTTGTAGTAGAGATATAACTTCTGCTGGTATAGTTTTCTTTTTGATTGTATTTGGTCGTTCTTTTAAATAGGTACTGGACAGCAACGGATCAGAAGTATCCATTGATCTATTGAAAACGTCTGTAATATTGTCTAATCGACTGCATTTTCTAGCGTGGCCTCTTCTATCGCTCTTATATAATTTATTTCGGGATTCTGATGCATGTTCCCCAAGGCTTCCAACAGGAACTAAACAAGTGTCTATTATTTGGTACCCATGCACTAAGACTTTGTGGACAGTAGGCGACATCGGATACCAAGGATATTTTTTCTGATATGCCACAAAAACTTTAGCACAGAAGTCTTTAAACTTTTCCGAGTTTATTTCGTACTCGCAGTTAATTGTTATTAGAATTGTATGAAAACTTTGTAAAATATCATAATCAAAATCAAGAATTGATGACAGTAAAGCTGCATTGGAAAATGCTCTTCTCGCTGTGTTGCCGTCATTGGAGTTTCCACTGCCATTTGAAAGAGGCTTGTCCACATTTAGGCCCATTTCTTTCATCATTTTTAATTGTAAAAGTCTTTTTCGTTCTTTTAGTTTAAGCTTATCGCAGTCCTTGACATGCCACTTTTTAAGCTCAATTCTATATGACATTTTTAAAACAAACTCGAAAAAGCGGATCCAAGCATGTAAAGGACTGATTCCATATTGAAGAGCGTGTGCGTTAGCTATAAAAGCCTTCGAGTTTATATCTTTAATGTTGAGCAATTGTTTTGGCTTCGCTCCACAGATTGGGCAAGACTGACAAGAGTTGGTGCCTGACAATATGTTTAAGACTTTCCCATCTATAAGTGTCATGTGGCCAATATACTCGACATATATATATTTTTCTTTAAATTTATACAAATATATTTGCATGTTGCGAATCTGGGCATCCAAATTTTCCTTTTCTTTTAATATCAGGGAGGTAGTTTCCTTAATGAACTCAATCTTCAATGGGCGGCAAAATCTAACAGATTGCGGAGTCTTATTGAGCCAAATAATTTGTTGCGTTTCATTTATCAATTTCAATGGGACAATTGTAGTAACAAACAGTGAACTGTCAGTTGAAGGACTATCATGGATCTGGAAACGCTGTTTGTATAAACTCTGGCCGGACGAACCATCATATCCATAGCTGAAGAATAGCTTGCAATGTACCACGTTGGAAAGTGTTTCTAAGACCTCGTGTTGCAATTCAAGAATGCGGGATGATGTGTGATCCAAAAGATTTTGCAATGATACAAGTGCCTTATTTTCAAAATATTCAATTCCTTTTGGCCTGAGTTTTAATTTGGAACTAAGTACGGCCGGATATGCCGGGTATATATCACATCCGTGAATTTTTGCATTTCTTTGTATATTTATATATTGTCGTTTTGTGAATCCATTTTCCATTAAAAATGCAAGCGCACTGTCAGCTGACATTTGTTTGGGCTCATCCGCAAAAAGCTTCTTTTTTATTTCATTAATACTCTCACAACTCGCAGCTGCTTTTAAAACAACAGCCAAGTCTTTTTCGTTAGATTTTTTAGCTGAAACTGTGGCAGCATGTATGAGTAAGGGAGATAAGTTGTTATTCTCCTCTGAAAGTTCCGCGTCAAATTTTCTTTTCAGACGAGGACCAGCGCTTTCGTAATCACATTTTGGGCGACCCACTTTATTTGCCAATGCATAATGACCAGTGATTTCTATGAATAGGCTTTTCCCAAGCCAATTTGCGTGCTTTCTCTTAAATCTTTCTACAGTTGAATTACATTTAGGCAAGTGCTTTTTTAAATAATTGACAAAGTCTTTTACTTTTTCATTTATCGACTTTATGGTTTCGTTATCTAAATGTTTTTCTGCGATGACACTCAATATGTGCTGATGTACAGCGTCTCCTGAGCGATTGTTGTTGCTCCAAATGTCAACCAGCTCAGCACGACTGAACACATATGGTACTAGAAAAATTTGATTTTTTCGAAAACGTGTGGATTCGGACAAAAAGGATTAGTTTCTCATTAATCTGCACAATTTGGTTAATAGTTTATCACTTACAACATTTTGCAACGCTTTGCCATGCAAAAGTACTGATCCACGAAACACAACTAGACTTGTTAAGCTCGTTCTAAAAATACACATAAACAAAACACGGTACAATTGGACAAAAACACATAACAATGACACAAACATTGGTAAACTATAGTTTAACATACCTGGACAATTGTTTTCCATATTTATTCACTTCACTTTTGTGTAAACTTTCGCCAGAGCAAACAATCAAAGTCGCAAAATTTTTCCCGCCAATTTCACACAAAACAGGTGGTACATAATCAGCTGACTTTAACAGCGCGCAAGCAGAACAGTATTGCTCCACATGTTATAGTTTAATATTTTTTTATCTGGCTAGGGTTTTTAAAAATAAAAAATCAACAAATTTTTATAATACTAAAAAAAAAAAATTGACTTTATGCCAAAACTAACAGAAAAAAAACCATAGTGCAGCGGTCTGAATTTGGTTACATTGTTATAAATTTGCAAAACTTTTGTTTTAAATTGTATTTACAGAAATAAAGTAAACACCAGAAGACCAAAAAGAAATCACCATATTCTTTGAAAAAATTGGATCATTCACTAAACAACTAAATATTTCCAATCTCAATATGTGTGTCATTGCCAAATCTTCATGCAGTCAAGGCTGTTTAAGTTAAACCAAACTACTTTTTCAATATACGGCTAAAAAATTTGTATCAATTCTATTCAAATATCAATCCTAATCACGAATATTCGGAAACGAGCTAAGTCAAAGTCGAAACTTCTAATTTAACTAAATCCTAAATTTTATATTATCCTAACTACTGTTGAAATTTTGCAACCTGTCTAGCAGTTCTTGCATTCCTAGGTTAAGAATAAGTCCCATTAATGTTTTTGTTTTTGCATATATTGTAGATTTAACTTTTTTTTTTTCCAGTATATAAAAAGAATTGCTTTAATTCCTAAATTGATGACCTATGCTGCACTGCGAGAAGAGGATAAGACAATAGAATTGTAGTATATATTATATTTTTTTATTTGGCTCTACAAAAACCTTGGAAGAATAGATTTTCGGGCTTTCGGTGCTCATAAGTACAAGCCTATTTCTAAATTTTCCATTTACTCTTCGTCCAAGTTATTTGATTTTGAATCGATAAGACCTATCGTATATTTAGAGATCTTTAATACTTGTTTTTTTTTCCAAGATGTACCAAGAATAGCTTTGGATCGATAAGGATTCGTGACTATACCGATATATGAGGCGAATAGATAAATTTGTATTTTCCTCTACACTGGCCTCAACAACAGCGATATTTTCGTGCTATTCTTATTCTGGTTAGTGGTTAGGCTACGTTAAATATCAAATGAGTTCGAATATGATCAATAACACAACGAATGGCATGTTCTAATGGAAAATTATTTGGTCCTTACATTGTACGAAAAGCTCTGTAAGTTTTTAGTAGAACATTGATTTGAATATAAATTTCGAGGATTTGAAGACGGTCTTGTAGCGTAAACCTTACCAAGATAAATTGTTAGTCCTTACTGAATAAAATTAAATTTAAATTTGTTAAAAGGGACAAATAGTTTCATAGATATCCCTTTCGCGATCCGGACCCCGTTAAAAAAATCACAATTTACAAAGTGAGCTGTAATCTACGGAAACTCAGGCAAGTTTTGGATTCTGATCCATTTGGTTCACTCTTAATGCGCCTAAGCTGTTCTCTGGTTCAAACTATTTTGGAGTACTTTGTACCTAATTGTGTTTTTTTGTATCTGTTTATGTCTTCTGAAGGCCCCACAGAAAAGCAGATTAGTTTTTTGCCTTGCTTTCGTAAACCTATTCTCTTATCTTATGTAGAGCATCATTTAAAAAAAAAAATTTATAAATATCTAATGGCAAGTTGCAACTTCTGTGGCAAGTTCTTAAATGGCATTTCTGACATCAATGTGAAATTTATAAATTCTCAAAACTTACTAATGCCATGCAAAAACAAAATGCTGACTGTCAACACTTACATATTTACATAGAAGCCACACATAAGTTACATAAATGTATTTATATACTGGGATTTTCTCTCATGGCAGTTGCATATTTTTTATGACACTTTTGCGGCTTTTCAACGTCAGTGTCAACACATGCACTTGAGTCCTGGTACACCTCATCATCACTAGACTATCGAAAATCCTGGCTATTCTCCGTTGGCCCGACCTCTGACCCACCTGCATTTTCTTTATCCGCATTATTTAGTTTGTCAACAAACTGTCATGCGGTTTTCACTGCCAACGTCAGCGTAAGTTCTTTTTGGAAATTTTCCTATTTAAATATATATTTACAAAAAAAAAAATCGACCTACCAGATCTGCGCACTTCTAAGAGGAAGGTTCTTCATCTGGCTAGAATTTTTGTAGTATGTAACGATTTCTCTTCAATGGCATACATATGGATAATCTACAGATGTTCAAATTTCAGCTGACCAGCTTCCTTTTAAAGCGAATTCTTGTTTTTTTTGGATGATTTTATTGAACCTACTCAATTTGTTGACTTGTCGCTTATATATAGCCTTTGATTCGTTTGAATATATTTTTTCTTATAGAAGTTGTGTCAGCCAATATCTTAAACGGCAAACATTCAATTACTTTTCAAGTTAAGAAAAAAAAATATTAATTAACGTTCTTTTTCTAACATAATTCAAAGAAAGCCAAAGCAAAATATTAAGTATACGTAGTAAAATACTTTGCGCTGACACAGAGCTTGCAGTCCAATTTTGTTGGAAATGGAAAATTTTTACTATCGATTTTGCTTACCACTTCATTTAAGTCCATTTTCAGTGGGATGTCCTTTTGACCAGCAACTACAAAATTGAGTGAAAGGAGTTAAGACTTTTTAATCTATTCAACTATGATTTTTGAACTGAGCAACTTAAATAGAGGCTAAGTGTACGCAAAGTGACGTCTATATAGAAACGTCACACACGCTTAGGCATGCACACAGATACAAAGATACTCTGGCTTTCAGATACACGCATACAACTGCAATATCCACTAAACATCAGATTGTAAATAAAAAGGAAAAGTATGTGAAAAGTTGAGGGAAAACTCTGCCTGGCACTGAACTGAGCGTGCAGAGATAAAGTCAAATACTTGACAAGTCAGTCGCAGGTAACAAAAATGAACTTATGACGTCATCGTGTGTGCACGAGTCCTTTGCAAAAGTACTGAAAAGTTTTCAAATTATTTTTGGTTATATAATTGGAATTGATAACTTTCCAGTGCATGTTATAGAAAATGGGTAACGATGGGTTGTTTGTGTGTCTTGTTGCCAATAACAAGAAAATTTAACATTTGGTAGAGGGACGTAAAGACAAAACTCTTGTAAAGTCATCTTTTATACTTGAAATCAATAAAACTTTTCCCAAAAAAAGGAAACACAGCTTTCAAAAATGCGCGCAAAACTTTATCAAAATATTGAATATTTTTACAATTACGTATATGTACGTGATAAATTTTTGCCATAAAATTTAGACTATATATAAGTAGTTTAAAAAGATGTTAAGTTTATTTTGATGCTTGGAGTGAGTTGCAAGAAACAAAACACAGACTATTTGTTATACAGGGAGTCTAATCTAATGGAGACATGGCCCCTTTTAGTTAAATAAAAGGATAAAAGATAGTTCAAAATGGTGGGGGACTCCGTCGCACGAGTAACGTGCTTCATATACCCGCCTTCTTAAAAATAAAAGCATAAGGAAAAACTGTCGAGGAACGACACATAGGGATCCCAACTTGAAGTATTGTTTACCAGTGTTCCGGGGTAGAATAGGTCCAAAAGAAAGGGTGGAGATTTAGCACGTCCAAGTCGCGCTTCCACTTTCAGGACGCTTTTAGTGGATGCGTAAACGAATGCAAAAAAATTAGATATTTACTAAAGGAGCATCTAGTATTACTAGACAATTGTCTGGGAAGGTATTACAGGAAACTACCTTTGGAGCTGACCAGCTCCAGAGTATAAATATTATTCAATTCTTTTGGTTTTCTGTTATATTCAAAATTAATTTATTTTTGGCTTTAACCCACTTTGCCTGCTGTGCTGGTCTATCTCACTTTACTCGTCCTCTTTTTGATGAAACGTCAATTTGACTGTCTTTGTAGACTTTGCCATATTGGCAAAGAAAGTTAATTAAGAAAGTTTGATTTCTTTTAGCCATCAAAAAAGGCTCGAAAGTTTGCCTGACAGACAAATATCGAGCAATAATAAAATTAAAAGCAAAAATCAAACTCTCCCTTCGATTGAAAAATGAGCATTTCAGTGATAGATGAGGAAAAAGTGGTGAAGAACTGGTTGGGGTAATGGCATCCAGATGAGCCAAAGGGAATGTAGAAAAAAATAACAAACTGACTTTTTAATTCAAAATTATTTATTAAATTTGATTTATTAAATAAACCGCATAATGAACAGTGAAAAACTTAGATAAAAGGGATGTTGGGTTTAATAAGGAATAATTATTAAAAACGTGTAGTATGTGTAGTAGCAACAAGGCAAAGTGGCTGCATTATTTTAAAGGATGTTATCCTTATCCAAGCACGGACGCTTGTGCTTGTTCATGCTTGAGTGATTATCACTCCGTTCACCATCAGAATCGTCGTCTGGTAACATGCGTTTGACTGCATCGCTCTGTGGCAAGCGGTTGTTGTTATCCTCTTCTTCCGTCTCATTATTGCCGCCATCTTCGTGTATGCCTTCAATATGAACACCCGGTGAATTTAGCTGCACTAGCAGGTTGCCATTGCTGTTACCCACAGCTGCCTGCTCAACATCTTCCGTCGCATCTTTATCCAGATTAGAGCTTTCTTTGCGCTGATTCATGTATAAGCGATTATCACGCCGACCATCCTCACCTTCATTTTCCGAATCAGAGTATTCATTTTCTGGTACAATCCGATGATCTGTAACACTTTGTGGCAAGCGATCGTCCATATAGTCCTCTTCCTCTGATTCATCAGTGCTGGCATTTTCGGGTATTTCCTGAATTTGCACACCTGGTGCATGTGGCAAATGTCTCAAGTTCTCAAAAAGAATGTACTCAATATGTCTCAACTCCTGTGGGGTATTCGAGTTGATCATTTCATTCGGCTTAATGTGCAAATTGGGCCCCAAGTAGTCAGAGTATTTCGTTTGAGGTAATTCGTTGGGTATATCTACATCTAGTGCCAAAGAAGTTTCGTAAGTCCAGCAACGGGCTACATTCTTTAGGGTATAGCCACCACCGCCGACCATCAACAATGGTAGATTGTATTTCTTTACAAATTCGACGCACTTGCCATGTCCTTTTAGAGTTAAATTAAAGCATCCCAGAAGATCGCCGGTTAGAGAATCAGCGCCACATTGCAGCACAATAGCTCCAGGTTGGTATGTCTCCATTACTTTTGAGATAATGGGCACGAAAATGCTCTCGTAAGACACGTCATCAATGCCACCTAGCAGCGGTATATTTAGCGCATAGTTCTTGCCCTCTTCAACACCAGATTCAAAAATATATCCAGTCCCGGGAAAAAAGTTTCGGATCTTGTGGAAGCTCACGGTCATCACGCGGTCAGTAGAGTAAAAAGCCTGTTGCACACCATCACCGTGGTGAACATCTATATCAATGTACAGGACACGCTGGTGATACTTTAATAACTCAAGTATGCCCAACACAATATCGTTGACATAGCAAAATCCCGAAGCGCGCGACATCATGGCATGGTGCAGTCCTCCGCTCCAGTTAATGCAAATGTCAGATTCGCGCTCATTAAGCTTAATAGCGGCGTCCAGAGTTCCACCGGCAGATATTTGACTAAACTTGTAGAGCCCTTTGAAGATGGGACAATCATCAAGTAAATTAAAACGTTGAAGTGGTTCTCCGTAGTCGGACAAATTGCCCGGGCGTATGGAACGCAAGAAATTCAAATACTCATCCGAATGAAATTTACGCATTTCTTTCATGGTAGCTTTGTGCGGGCGATAAATTTGCATTTTAGTATGGAGTCCATAGTTTAGGATTAGATCCTGTGTCATCCAAAGGCGATGCGGCTTCATGGGATGATCTAGCCCGTAAAAGAAGTTTCCAATATCACTATCATAATAATAGGAAACCCGTTTTTTGTAGTGGGACTGCATTTTGCGCAAAGATATAGTAAAGCGAGGATAATTTATTATGCACCGAAAAAAATTAAAAATTTATTGGTTTAGAACTAAAAACGTTTCAAATGAAAATTTTTGTTTTAAATAATTTTTTTTAACTCTTATTGTTATGGCAAATAAAAGCAAAGATTGCTAAGTTAAACAGATTTCAAACATAAAATAGGAAAGGGTTCCTGTGATTTGGAGTATTTATCATAAGAGAAAAATGGAAATTAATTTGGAGAGTCGACTCTCATATCCGCAGAGTTACGCTTAGAAAAAAAAAAAACTGCTTTCTATTCAGATAGAAATGTAAGCAGACTGTAGCGTCCTTTCTTGATCAAAAATCAATCGGAATCATCACCTAGTGGCGCTCTCAGTCATCTAACTTGATGTCTTTTTTTTTTTTCTTAAATTGTCACATCTGTCATTGACATTCTATGAAATTTTCAGCTTGATAGCTTGACTTGATGCCGTTTTGAGTACATCTTTTCGTGTTTTCGATTTTTTACAATTTTAAAATGGAATTGAATTTAAAATGGTCCAACGACATCGGAAACGTTTCAAAAGTGTTTCGAAAATTTACCAGTGGCAGGAACGATGCAAAAGTGGCCGTGAGTCCTGCAACGATGAGCATGGATAACTGTAAGTCACATATTGACCATTAGAGAATTGGAAGAGGAGTTGGACATTGCTTTTGAATCCGTTCAAGGCATTTGGTAAAAGATTTGTGCATCAGACGTGTCACTGCAAAGCTGGTGCAGAAAGACCGGAATTTCATGAAAAAAAAACACCATACAAAAGACTTAGTTTTCAAGAGCATTTGTGTAAAAACGGAATAAATACCATTAAACAACCACCGAAGTTTTTAAACGAACTTTCCAATACAATTTAAGTCTTTTCAGGGGTTTTTTAAAGGCAACAATTTACTTTATGAGCCATTTAGATATAAGCTGGCGGACCAAAATTAGTTGCTGTTCTAAAGAAGCTAACTAAACCAACTTTTATTCTCATTTTCAGATCTCCAAAACAAGCTCATGTTCTGCAATCGATTGCACATGTTGATGCTATAGGTAAATGTATTATATACTTTTATTATATATAACATTCATGTAGCAACAGCTACAAGTAAAAACTTAAGCAGCTTTTCCCTTACCTGCCTTGGGTCATGTACTACAGCTGACCAAAAAATGATTTGTTGCAGTTTTGTGGACAAAGTTGCATGCCACATGCTCCTCATTTTCCTCGTTGTTCGTTACATCTTGGAACTCTCCACTTTTGTTCTAGTTACTTTTTTACTTTGATAATGGAACGTGCAGCACATGTTGGCCATAACGTGCTTCCTGGTGCAATTGCAATGGGAGGTGACTAAAAATGGGGTTATCTAGGAGGGTGTGTGGAAATAGTGTCTTGGCTGGGCTTCGAAAAGTGGGTCTCCAGCTCCTTTGCTGTTGCGCTTTTATTCCACAAAGTTTTAATTTTATCCTGATGGTTGTGTGCACTCCTAGAGCATTTCATCTTACTTAGGCTTTAAAAAGCAGAAGAACCTGGCAAACTCCTTGGTTCAAAGAAAATGCTTTAAGTAAAGGGAATCCAAACATTAGATCATGACCTATGCTTAAAATTCTCATGAAAAACAAGGTTCAGAGAAAACCGCATTTAAAGTTTTTAGAAAGTACCTCATCGCGTGCCACTTAGGTGCGTTCAAGATGTCCTATTACTATAAATATCGATTGCATCGAAAAATCCGTTCGCACATATACTCCACGAATATGATTATTTTTATTAATTTATTTTTTAATTTTTATTATTAATTTTTTGTAAAAAAAAAACCGTATTCTCGACCAAATTTCAAGAACCTCCCATTAGAAAATAGTAATTATTATAAAGGAAACATTTGATACATTAAGGTTCTCATTATGTGTGGTTAACGATTTGTTCATACACCCCTTCTAACAATTAACAGATAAAAACATATCCAATCATCCTAGGTGACAATTGAATCTCTTATTTACTCATTAAAACACAATAACAACAAGGCATCTGTAAATACCATAAGCAACTGAGTCAACAAATATGAGTCACGCTGGTACTCCTTGCTCCTTTTTTGACCCATTTAAGGTCCCTGTAACATGACTTCCTGTGGCTTAAGCAGCTGCATTTTCGGGTTAACTTTTTTCTCAAAACTTAGACGCAAAAGATAATCTCAGAATCAAGAACCACAGCGGGGATCCTTTCACTTGGTCTCTTGTCTGTCGGACTGGCTTATGGTTGCGAAAATTGAGATGTCCATAGAAAACAACGAACTTTTAGTTCTCAGAAAATAAAAGCCGCACGAAAAAACTTTACACAGAGATTAGTTTGTTAGAGTTTTTTGCCAGCTGCAAATAAAAAAGTTGTGAACAAAATGCAACAAAAGCAATAAAACAAAAAAATAAAAAAAAGGAACTTCCTGAAGGAAGGAAGGCGAATAACAAGAACAATGATAACAAATAATTGTTAATTGATTAATAACATTTTTCTCAAAAAGAATAAAAAATTAAAAACAAAAAATGACCCGATTTCAAAGACAAAAAAAGTAATAATAAAAATAATTTGGCATATTCTATATATAGCTTTGTAACAAAGTGGAAACAGAAAGAAGTGGTCAAGATTAATCATGACATTGTTCCTACTTTATTTTTCGGCTGTGGCTTTACTATATTTCACTTGATCAAACTGACCTGGAATCTGGAACTGCATATAAACTATTTGCTGTCTATTTAATGTTGGAGCAATCTCTGTTTTGTTAAAGGAGACGTTAACGCGACGATAGCCCTCATCACAACCATCCTTTGCTGTTAAGCTGCTTCGCCTTTATTGAAACTGCACAGCGTTCATCCAAATTGGCGAAAATTGGGCGCTGCAACTGAAATATCGGAGTAGATGCATCTAGGAGATGGGGTTGTGGAAAAGAGGAACACCCTTGTTTTGTTTTTCACACAAAGGAGCGAGTAGCACTACGAGGGCAGGCAGGTAAGCTATCCACATGGCAGAAAAGAGACCAATTTTTTCCCCAAACACCAATGTCATTGCTTAACATAAACTGCTTTTAAGAGTATGGCGGCGCTTAATTTTATATAAAGTTAGTCAAGGTTCTCAATATGGAAGTTAGTTTTACAGAAGATCTTAGAATTTTAAAGAAAACTCCGATTCGGCGTGCAAAAAAGGTTTAATATATATGTTTACCTTTATATTTCAAATATGCATTTTCTAACTAATTACAAAACATATACAGAGTTTAGCTCATTTAGTTTTACAACTAAGATATTTATATTCTACATATAAACAGCTTTTGTGTTTATCTCCGAATAGATACAATCCTTCGGAACAATTTTTTCCAGTTATTCTATTACCATTTCTTAGATAATAATATAAATTATTTCACGTATATTATAAAAAAATGGCGGACGTAAAGTCGGGCGCGGACGACTTTAGGATACCCTGTACCACTAGCTTGTAATAAAGTCCGATTTCTTCACAAAAAACCAAAAACAGAAGAATTTTAAGCAAAAATTTTTTTGACCGATCGTTCCTATGGGAGCTATATGATATAGTCAACCGATTTCAATAAAATTTGACACGGTGCTTAAATACCTTAAAAAAGATATGAATGCCAAATTTATTTCAAATATCTTTACAAACAAACAAAACACATCGAATTTTGTATAAAAAACGTGTTTTTGGACCGATTGGTCCTATGGGAGCTATATGATCTAGTCAAACGATTTGGATTAAATTTAGTACAGTGCTTAGGAACTATAAAATACTACACGAATATCAAATTTGGTCCCAATATCTTAACAAACAAACGAAACACAACAAATTTTGTTAAAAAATCGATTTTTTGGAAGATCGGACCTATGGGAGCTATATGATATAGTCAACCGATTTTGTTCAAATTTGGCACATTGCTTAAGTGGTCCAAAAAATTTCCAAACGCCAAATCTGGTTAGGATATCTTTATTAAAAAACGAAATATAGCGAATTTTTCTTTAAAAAAGTTATTTTGGCCGATCGGTCCTATGGGAGCTATATGATATAGTCAACCGATTTTGATCAAATTTGGTACAGTGATTGGGAACTATAAAAAACTTTCGAATACCAAATTTCGTTACGATATCTTCATAAACAAACGAATTATTCATCTAAAACGCTTTTTTTTTGTCGAGGTCGTCTCAAACACCCCCATGGGAGCTATATAATTTATCCCCGATATCAAAAAAATAAAATAAACTTGCCTCTATGGAATAATATGGGATCTAATGTGAAAGTTTGGTAACTCTAGCTCTTACCATCTCTGAGATCTAGGCGTTCACACGGACGGACGGACGGACGGACGGACGGACAGACGGACGGACAGACGGACAGACGGACATGGGTATATCGACTTCTCTATTCACCCTGATCATATTTTAGGTAACTTTGGGGTGTCTCCGACGTCTCCTTCTATATGTTACATGCATTTTCGGCTTGCACAAACTTAATATACCCTTGGTACCATGCGGTTGCAGGGTTTTGCCAAATACGTGGATATTTTATAACAGACCGAGAGACCTCCATGCTTTACCCGCACTCGCTACAAATGCCGATTTCTTTTTAACCAGCTCTCGAAAAATGTTCAGCTCTTGGGGTGATGACATCGAAAAGGACATTTACTCCTTTTTGGTTTTGTAGCATTTTCTCTTGTAATAGTTGTTGTTAGCATGGATTTTGTTGTTTTGTTTTCTATACTCTCTTGGCTCGTTTTGCCAGCTTCTTTCGCACAATTTGTTTTGTGCGACTTTCGCTTTGTTCGCTCGATTGAGTGCCAAGTGCAATACTTTGATTTTTGTTTGTTGTGCGAGCCATTTTCTGTTTCTGTTTTCTTCACTCTTTTACTCCTTCGCCATTTTATTTTCACTCGTGTCTGTACATGCTGGTGTGTAGCGCTGAGTGCATCTGTCGGCCATTGCCATTGCTCTGAGGCTGACATTTTCTTTTTTTGTTTGTAGTTCTTTATTGAATTGCTTTAAGCACAGATTTCTTGTCCTGTGTCTGCATTTGTCATATTTTATGAGCCCAATTAATCAATGAATGAGTGCTTAAATGAATTGTAAACTAGTTTTCATTCCATTTACAGCTCGAGGCTTAAATTTTGATCCGAATTCTTTGAACGTTCTTATTTAAAATTATCTTTAGTCGCATTCTACGAATTACCACAGGTCAACATGGTTCAGTTGTTGGAAAGCTAAGTACGCTTCCAAAGTAATTTGGTGCGTAGAATCCGAATCCGGCGTCCAGAACTGGCCCATCACGAGGATTTAGAGATATTTGATAAGCAACTAACATTTACGTTTTCCTCTGTAACATCTTTGATAAATATATTCCACCCCTGCCATATGTCGTAAAAAGTTATTTAGATTTAATTTAAAGATATTTTTAATCCATTTTTAATCTTTGGAGAGTCTATATATATAGATATCGGGTATATTTTAGGCGTTGTCCTTAAATCAAAGCTTCTGTTTCCTATTTTTTATTGTTGGTGGAGCTACTTGTTATTGCATCTGGCAGCTAGCTGCAGATTGCCTTTGCTCTTAAAGGACTTTGAGTCCTATGATTGGCTCCCCTCTGTGTATCTTGCAGTCGGTCTGAATCTCTTTGTCGGTCCCATTGACTGTCGGTCCCTTAGACTGTCGGTCTGACAGTTAGTCTCTCTGAACCACCCCTCTCTGACTAGTTGAATGCTTTTCTGGTTTTTGTTTGTCATGCACAATGCATACAAATTGCATTACAAATCAGCCCTGACAAACCATTTGTACAAATATATTTAAGAAGGATTCTAACAACAACAGGAACTACAGAAATCTTTCTGCCGCTAGGAATCCCCATATCCAACCTCGGAAGCTCAATTGTTACAATAAAAACAAAGACCTCAAAATATTTGGTTTCAAAAAATAAAGCATGGCGAAATATTTATTTACAAATATTTTGCTAACTCAAAAAAGTACAAAAAAACACTCATGCAAAACATGTGCAATATAAAATGTAGGGAAAAAAAGAAAATATAAAATAACAATGCATAAAAAAATAAAAATAAATGCATTGTAGCAGCTACAAAGAAACAGTAGGACTGCAAAAATTCGAAATATAATTTTGAAAATTGCATTCCTAAATGACTCCAGTGGCAAATGGCAAAGGACGAAACCAGAGGTTATATTGCTCCGATTTTTCAACGGC
This sequence comes from Chymomyza amoena, assembly GCA_037043745.1. NCBI lineage: Eukaryota > Metazoa > Arthropoda > Insecta > Diptera > Drosophilidae > Chymomyza > Chymomyza amoena. Next base: position 35,273 of record JBAMAX010000112.1, read on the forward strand.
CGCAGAGTGACCAAATCACAACACACGTATTAGGCTATACATTTGTGTGACGCTTAATCAATGTTGGTCTACTATTTCATATAGCTCTCATTCAAAAATTTAAACAGTTGACTTCCTTCTAAGAGAGAAATAAGTTGCATGACCTTCTTATCGTTGGATTATGAGTAAATACCGACTTAATTTTATTTCAAATTTATTTTTAGGTTTATGTTAAAAGCGAAGCAACTGAGGGTCAGTAAATTAAAAAGTTAAACTAAAGATTGATTAATTGCATAGAAGAAATAGCCCAATTGCGTCGGGATGGTACACAGTAAGTATCTAAAAGACTTTTATTTTTTAATTAAATACTTTTTTATATATTTTTGGCAAATGATCTGAAAATCAGCAATTTCATTTTAAAATAAAAAATATGGTGTATTATTGTGGATTTGGGAAGGAAATTAATGTACTTTGATATTGCTGACAGATTTTCCAAAGAGGAGGTATGAATATTTTTTTAATAAATTGAAACAGGTTTTTAGTAAAATTACAATATTTTTTTAACCAAGAATAAAGTCTTACACGAAAATTTTTCATCCAGTTCACTAAGGGCTCTACAATTATATAGACTTTCAAAATAATATTAGAACATTGATTTGTTAAGGTCAGGGACCGCAAAAAAGAGCAATGGGGATGAAAAAATGCAAAGCGAAAAAAGTGGTTTATATGAAAGTACAGAAAGTATAATTTCTTTAATGGTCCTTCAAATTGAAAATAAAAATTAAACTTTGAGCAATGCACACAAACAGAAGAGGCAAGTTGCCAGAATTGATCAATAGAAATGGTGTAGTGTTCCACCAGGATAATGCGAGACCTCATATACAAGTTTGATGACTCGCCAAAAGCTTTTGCAGCTTGAATGGGATGTGCTACCACACCCACCATATTCTGCAGACTTAGCACCTTCGGACTATTACTTGTTCCGGTCTCTGCAACATTTTTTGGGTGGTTGAGTTCGTTCACCTCAAATCAGGTCGTCAAAAACCACTTGTACTAGTTTTTTGCCTGCAAGGATAAAAAATTGTATG
>JBAMAX010000113.1:0-182381 GCA_037043745.1 Chymomyza amoena
TATTTTGGAACGTTTGTATACGTAAGCGATTCGAGCGAGCCGCTATATCCCAAATCTGGATAGCGTATCTCCAAGTGGGTGCCACAATTGCGTTGTAAATTGCTCTTTTGCATCGTAGCAGAAGAGGACTTTTTGTATTCAGCAGCCAATTCGTTTTACTCATTTTAAAACGACTACTTTTAATCGTTTGGTTTAAATGCGATCGAAATGTTAGTCGCTTGTCGAGTATCACTCCAAGATATTTCGCTTCACTTTGAATGTTAAGGGGATGGTTATCTAGCCAAATAGCGGGTGGAGTCTTCCTCTTTAATGTGTATAAAACCGACTGACATTTGTTCGGGTTTAAGGTAATATTCCACCTGCGAGTCCAGCTCTCAAGCAGGTAGATGCACTCTTGTATCCCGTCAGCTACTTCATACTCACAGGATGATGAGTAAAATATTGCCAGGTCGTCAGCGTATGAAGCCATTAGCATTTTGTTCTTCACAACAGCCTGTAGTAACTCCGTAGCAGTAGGGATGTCAGAAGTGTACAAATTGTAAAGGAGCGGCGCAAGTACGCTTCCTTGAGGTACTCCAGCTCTCATCAGCCTGTCAGTGGACAGCGTGTTTTTAATGCTGACTTGGAATCTTCTGTCTTCAAGGTATGATCGCAATATTCCAAAGTATGAAGCAGGAAGTAAGATCTTAATTTTAGCCAGCAGGCCGATCAGCCAAACTCTGTCAAATGCCTGTTTGACGTCGAAAAATACCCCATAATATGGTTAGCAACTCTATTTACCTGCTCGACGGTGCCGTGTCCTTCCCTAAATCCAAATTGATGGTCAGGTAAATAATTGTTTTGTACATTGATCCTTTTAGCCATCAACGTCTCCCAAACTTTGGCAAGAGTGGGGAGGAGGCTTATTGGACTGTAGGATTCTGGGTCCGACTCATCTTTTCCAGGTTTCCTGATCATAGTAATGAGAGCTATTTTCCATTGGGCAGGGAAGTGTTGTGTTCTTATTATTGCATTAAAAATCAGCGTAATAAAAAGAAGAGCTTTCCTTGGTAAGGCTCGTAGGGTAGCATGACATATTCTGTCATGACCTGGGGCCTTTGACTTAGGAAGCTTTGTTATGTTTTCTTCAATCTCATCTAATCTAATGGGACGAACAGGCAACGTCATTTGGAGTGGTGTGTCAATGATGCTGAGAGTTTGGATTACTTCTTCATCCGTGGCCAGTTTAAAAGGCGTAAATCGCTCTTCGAGGTGCTTAGCAAATGTATCTGCTTGTTCCTCTGTATTTGAGCAGTAACTACCATCAAGACGCCTTAGCGGAACTAATCGATAGGGTTGTCTCTTTATGTTTCTGGTCTCTTTCCATAGGTTATACCCAGAATCAAGTTTATAGTCCAGTGCCTCTATTCTTCTGTCGAATGATTTCTGTCTGAATGTCTGAAGTGCCACTTTAAGTTCCCTTTCAGCCTTTTTTCAGGCAGCCTTGTCTGCCGGATGAAGGGTGGTCTGAAATTTCCTACGGAGTCGTCGCTTTTTAGAGAGAAGTCGAATTAGCTCAGGAGTTAGCTGGTTACCTACTTCGTCCTGTCTGGCAACTACTGGTTTAGGATTGGTTGCAGCTGCCGCAGAGTGGACTTTTGCCGTAGTTAGGTCAACCGCGTGTTCTACATCTCGACCAGAGCATATCTCCATCTATAAGTGAACCGAGTTTTCTAATGTACTTCGGAAGACTTCCAAGTCAGTCTTCTGGCTGATGAATCGTTGCACACCTTGAAGGGGCGTAGGTATTGTGTGAAGAGTGATGATCAGCCCAAGATGATCACTTGAAAGGTCCCAAGTGTCTGCTGATCCGTGACAGCTTGGTAGACCACAAAATCCAGGCAGGAGGGAAGGCAGTTTGAGTTGCCGGGATATCTTGTAGGTGATCCAGTTGCAAGTACTTTAGCTTTTCTAGAATTCAAACTGTTAACTAGTGCCTTTCCTCTTTTGTCGCACCTTGTGTCTCCCCAGATCCAGTGCTGAGCATTCCAGTCTCCACCTATTAAGAACCTTCTTCCTGCAGAGTTAAAGTTGTTGTTAAAATCTGCTTCCTCAATGTTTGTCTAAGGGCGGCCGTAAAAAGCGCCGCAGACGATTTTGCCGTGGACAGTATCAACTTCAATGGATGAGAACTGGAATGCGTTACATACTCGATTGTGTTGCGGGAAGTGAGAAAAACTGCGCCTTACAAGAACGGCACATCCTCCTCCTGGGTGTCTGCGTGTTGGCATAGAGGCCAAGTAAGTGTCATAATCCTGTATTTTAATTGTTCTAGGTGTTGGCAATCTTGTTTCATTAAGTAATATTATCCCAATATTGTTTTTTTTTTTGATAATGGCTTCCAACTCTGGTAGTTTGCTTTGAATACCATTGGCGTTCCATATTTAGATATTTAATGAAGAAATCATTTTGAGGTTAACGCAATGATTCACTTATGCTTGTCATGGCGTTACCTATTGGATCAGACTTTTGCGAATAATTATGTAAGACTTGTTCCTTAGCGTTTTTGGGTTGTTGTTGAGAATCTGCTGACAAATTATGTATGTTAATTGCTGGTGTTGGATGAGTTTGAGGTGTAATTTTTTATTAAAAGTAATTAAAATAGCGTTAAATCAAATTAAATAGCGTACAAAATTAACGATTCATTTTTATGATTACGTTAAATCCAATTCGCGTAAATAATTTGCGCAAAAGGAGAATTAGGTTTATATTTTCCTTTGTTTTTTTTTCTCTTCATATTATATTTACAATCTTTCTTTATTATACAATAACTAAATTTCTTTAATAACAATAAAAAAATATAAGTATAATAGCAAGTAATCACAAACCATTTAATTTTTTACCCTGTACCGTACAGATAGACGTACGGTACAAATAACTCAAAATCCAATTCTGATTGCGGATTCGAATTATACGCAGCAAATTAGGTAAGTAGCTGGTGCCTTCTTTAATGTAGCTATATAAAACTCTCTGACAGACTCCTGGGAGAACAGGGACCTACAGTTTATAGCCGAATCCGAACGGCGGTATCTTTAATTAATTGCGACTTTCTAAGGCAAATAGCGTCCTTGAGTTAACGATGCCAGTGATATGCAAATGTATCAGTGATGCTGCGGGGAATCGAACCAGTGACCTTCGCTTTTAGAAGCGAGTACACTTCCACTAAGCCTACGGCTACATCCGCCAAATTTTCTGACGGAGAACGGGTCTAATATGGAGATTATAAGAGCCAGGATCATCAAAACTTAATACTTGGAGCAATCAGATCGAGTTTATTAAATTCTGCCACTCCATTTTCCTCCAGCAAATAATTAATTTTCCAAAACTACAGCTTTTACCAAAATGTCGGACTATATATCGGAGATAGCCGCTATAATAATTCCCTGATAATCGCTATACAATATGTTACAGATGGCAATATCGTAAAAAAAAAAAAAAAAAAAAAGACATTGACAAGCGAACTTGGGAATACTACTTATTTAGAAAGCAGCTTAGGCATGCCAAACAAATGAGTTCACTAATTTATAAAACGCCAAGCTTTGCTTTATTATGGAGAGAGTAATATATTACAATCTTACTTAGTTATACTTTCCACTCAAAAGCCATATCAAAATATTTATATTGCACTTTGACTTTAATTGCAGAGAACACACTTTAGCATCCATGCGCAAGAGTCGACTATACTCGTCATCCCGACCATTCAAAGTCGGCATACTGAAAAAAAAATGAAGAAATCACTTTATAAACCAGATCAAACGAAATAGGAACTATAAACACTTACGAAAAGATCACGCGAAGCATATCCTGAAGCATTGAGTATCCAGGTGGCAGCAAGAGGCGCTGGGAATCACATATGACACGCATTATACATGACTTTACGTCAACTCCCAGACTTTTAAAAAGTATAATAAGAAGCAAAATTTATATTATACATATTTAATTAGAAAAATTAAGGCAGGATTACCTACAGGGAATTGAGACCGCTGAAATGATCAAACAGTTGCCTGCGATCTCGATAACCATGGTAATGCTTTATATGTCTAGTCTGGTCGTGTTGCAAATTATGGCGCTTACTGTGAGTCCCACGCCAAGCCCAATTAGACCACTTGGGAGCTGGTGTGGTCCACTTAGACCACTTGGCTTTGGATGCGACCAGCCAGGGATGCTGCTCAAATCTTTCAGCCTGCTGAGCACCATATTTTGCCCATTGCTGCCACTTGTATGGGTTTTTATAGCTCATAGCAGCCATATCGACCCGGTGTGTCTTAGTAGGGAGTTGCGCCTTAACACGCCAACGTGGATTATGCATATATACCTTAGCAGACGGTGTAGTAATCTTTGGCTTCATCGTCGTAGTTTTGGGCTTCAACTTTTTTGGATAGAGATCTGCTGTTGTGCCCGGCATTGGATAATATACAGCTTCTTCCAAATTAAACGTCAACCCACGCGGATATGTCGATAGCAAACCCTTGCCCAAGGAACAAGTAAATTTCAAAAATGATCCCGGCGGGAAAAGTAGAGCGCGTCTTTTGCGTGTAAAAACTCGCTCAAAGGGCAACTTTAGTTGTGTACTATTTGGTAAAGACTCAGCTTGTCCCACAACCCAGAAGATGCCGCAAAGCAGCAGCAACAAATAGAGTTTAGCTGAGAACATTTCCAACAACTGATCACTGAATGAGCAATTGATAGCTTCCGACTCTTTAAATTAACTTAATCAGCACATGAGCTCTGTTACTTGTAAGTACTTTCTTCTGACTGCAAATTGATAAAATAAATATTTATTTGAAATTGATTGATGTCTCCATTTATCTGGTACATTTGGTACGTACTTAACCCAGTTTACCAACTGGAACGCTTGGAATATCTATACTACTTACAACGAAGTCAGTTAAGAACTTTATTTCGACATGTGCAGTTCAGTGCGCTGGATCTTTTCCATTTTATTAATAGTAGTACTTAACCATATAAGTATTGCAAATTCCCTCTTATTTCCAGCATCTTCAGGCATATCGGTGAGTGTTACCCCAGCCGTTAGTTTTTTGATAACCAACTATGTGTTAGAATTTTACTCCAGTCTTTTAGCTTTCATAAAAATAATTAATTACGCTAGTTTACATTATTCGATGTAGTTCCAAATTAAATAATATATTAAATAAGATTTAAATCAAGGTTGTAGGTATTTGGTGTTTTTCGAAAATAAATCGTACGGAAAAGCCAATTTCCATCATTATACCCCGTACCGTATGGTACAAAGGGTATATTAAGTTTCTGCAAGCCAAAAAGGTATGTAACATATAGAAGAAGTCGTCGGAGATATCCCAAAGTTACCTAAAATAGGATCAGGGGAACTATAGAAGTCGATATACCCATGTCCGCTTGTCCGTCCGTCCGTCTGTCCGTTTGAACGCCTAGATCTCAGAGATGGTAAAAGCTAGAGTAACCAAACTTTTACATCAGATCCCATATTATTTTATAGGAGACAAGTTTATTTAATTTTTCTGATATCGCGGTTAAATTATAACGCTTCCATAGGGGTGTTTCAGACGACCTCGAAAAAAAATAAAATTTTAGATAAATAAACCATTCGAAACTTTTTAAGCCATATTCGGCATTCTGATCTATTTTAAGGTTCCAAAGCACTGTATCAAATTTCATCGAAATAGGTTGACTATATCATATACCTTCCATAACGATCGGTCAAAAAAAATTTGTTTTCTTAAAAATTCTTATATTTTTGTTTTTTATGAAGGAACCGGATTTTATTGCAAGCTAGTGGTACAGGGTATCCCAAAGTCATCCGCGCCCCACTTTACGTACGCCATTTTTTTTTACATTCAAAATGCAGCTTAGAGTAAAGCAGGGGACAAAGCAGAGAACTGCTTGCTGGAAAACTATTAACCGTAGAAAAGCCTTAGAGGACTCATTTTGTAGATTTTTTTAATTGCCTTAACAAAATATATGGGTAAAATTTCCGAAAACCTATCTGTATTAAGTTATTTGCAAATTATTTGAAAAAGTCAACCGATTTTGATAAAATTGGGTACAAAACTTAAAAACTCTAAAAAAATCCATATTTTTTCAAATTTTTTAATACATTAGTTATACCACCCTCAAAAGTTTTTTGTCAATTTACTCAAAAAAGTTGCCGTATTAACTTAAGAAGTAATGTCCTTTTTTCATTACCCGTAGCTGTTTTTTTTTTTAATTCATGTAGGAACTTTGGAAAAAATTTTTTCAAATTTATTCCAATTCTTTATGCCAAAAATAAGGAAAATGATGGGGATGTGTCAATTGTTAGCGGCTCAGTTGTACCCAATATTTTTTGGATTTTTATATTCGATTTTAAAAATCACTAGCGTAAGGCGAATAAATTTTTCTTGTGTCTTCAGCTTTTATAATCTACGAGATTCTTTAGATCGAGAAGCCTAACAAATCATACGGATCGAGTATATAGGATCATTCGTTCTTCTGTATAAGTCAGCGGTGGCCACTTAGCTCAACCTATCCGTTCTATATGAGCGACCTTTACTATAGGAAATGTACACTGCTTGGAATGCCAAATGAAAAACACGTTTTTTTAAACTAAGCCGTAACGCGTTTAAAAATGGAAATTTTGCGAAAACATTTTTTGTCCTATACCTTAAGCTGCATTATTAGTTTTCAAAAATTGCTGGGAGCAGTTTTTAGTACCTTATCCAGCTAGACCCTTAACACAGTGCTTGAAGGCTCCAAATAAAAAGTTAAAAAATAAATTATATGATGATACTTTAGGTAACTTTGGGGGATTTTCGAATACGAGTTCATCGAAAAGCATACTGTTTACGTTGTTTCTATGCAATTTAAGAGCCATCAAACTGTGATAATAGAGAATGATTGGCAGGTTGGATTGGGTCAAGGCACCAAACGCTCTGAAAGCGGAATACTCACTTTTCAAGCAGTAATAATTTTTTTGCTTAAATGCCTTTTTCTTTGCAGATCGTTTCATCAGTTTCCGTCCCTTTATCGGAGTTCCTTCCGGAGCGTCGCATATTGATTGATTGGTGCTTTACAGTGGCTTACGATTTGCCCAGCCAACTATCATCCTTCTATAATATACCCATATGGCCAGGCTTTGCCAATTTAAAAACTAAGCGCGATTTGCCGCATAATCAAACACAACTAAACATGTATTCAAAATACGGCTACAATCCTTTAGCACAAATACATCCGAAGGACTTTTCTGCTGGCGAACTATACGAGGCAATAGAGGATATGCTGGCGTCATATGGTTTTCATGAAACTTGTGTGCTTCGTAGTGTTTGCGAGCTGGCACGCCATCCTTTCAGTGATGATCAGCAGCATTTGGCCAGTGATCTGCTGACTTTTATCTTAAGGTAAATAAATCCCATCCTAAAAAAATAAAAAAAACATACTTACGAGAATGTGTCTTTTTACACAGTCCTTCACAACACGAAGGTTTTTTGGAGAGCGAACATGTGTATAGGCAGGCCTATGAACAGGCGGAAGTAAATGGATTTCTGGGCAAAGATTGCTCTCTTTTATACAGACATTGCAAGTTAGATATTTTAAATGTCATAACTAAAGTTATATTTTAAAAAAAAATTTTAAACCTTACCCTCCTAAAATAAAACTTGAAATAAATTATGTAAATTGTAAAGTTTGTGTATTTAATTAGCAACTGTTCCAAGTTCTTAATTATCACTGGTGACAAATCATCTTGCCAGTAGAACGTTCGATCATACCAAAATGTCTTTTCAGCGAGCTCAGTGTATACTAGTGGTCACGATTAACCTGCTGGCTTACATAGTCAACGCCATCGGTCCACTGTACTATCCCGCTGCATCGGTGCTACAGATTACATCCTCAATGTCTGTGCCGGTAGAAATACCAGGACGTAAGTTATTTTGGGATTGGGGTCTACAAATGAACTATGCGCTACCAGCACAGCCTTCGGCGTTCTACAATCCTGCCATTTGGCCCGATGAGCTGGCACGTCGACACAAACGTGGCTTAGTGAATGAAACCACCAAGTACATGGAACATAGAACACCAGAAATGCATCCATCCGATTTTACAGCTGGTGAGTTGTACGAAAGTCTAGAGAACATGCTGGTGCGTTATGGCTTCGACGAGAGTTGTCTACTTCGAAGTGTTTGCGAATTGGCGCGACATCCTTTCGACAAACAAAATGAGAACATTTTGACCGCATTACTGACCTTTACACTAACGTAAGTAACTTGCTCCTGCACCCCGACTGCGTAGAAGCTATCTACTTATGCATACTATACGTTTACAGTCCCACGATGCATGAGGCATTTGGTCCCCATGAGCATTTGTATCGTTCAATCTATATGGAAGCCGAGCAGCTGGGATTTCTGGGTGCCGACTGTTCCCAGCTATATGCCGCTTGTAAAATCGACTTTTTAAATACCTTAAGTAAACTTATGGCTTAATTTTTGTTTGTTTTTTAATTTATATAACTAGTCTAGTAACAAGATTTAATAAATCCATTTTGCATTTGGGAAAAGCACTCTTACAATCGCCACCAGCGAATCCCAACAGTTCCGCGCGTTCGTATCTATCTCGACAAATCTCTTCTGTTTCCGCGAATCCTTCATGCTGTGAGGGTCTGCAAGATTATTCTGGATTAGCTCAATAATCAGCCTAATCACCCAAAGACACAAACACTTACGTTAGCACAAAAGTCAATAGCTTTACAATCAAGCTATAAGTGTAGCTATGATCCTCATCAAAAGGATGTAGCGCCAGCTCACAGACACTGCGAAGCAAACAAGATTTGTGGTAACCATTCTGCTGCAGCATTCCCTCCAGACTCGAATACAGCTCACAGGCGGTGAAATCATTTGCATGAACCCCGCTGCTCTGTTCTCTGTATGGCCTATATTTGGACGTACCATTGATCACGTCTCGTTTACCGCGTGCCAACTCATCGGCCCAAATTGTCGAGTTATAAAATGAGACGAGATTGTATGGCAGATTGTAGTTCATCTGAAAGCCAATATCCATAAAGAGTTTACGCGGATCGGCCAACTCTATCGGTATCGAGAGTGATGCAGTCATTTGTAGCACTGTTGAGGTAGGAAACAGCAGTAGGCCATGTGTGTAGCCGGTGTAGAGAAGACCAACAGTCGCGACTAGCAGGATGGCGTTGCCTTGCAGTGTCCGAAGCATTCTGAAATAAACTGTTCCAGTGACTAGAACAAATGCCAGTTCATAGCAGATTGGCTTTTGTTTTGATTTGAGTTTTTAATTAGGTCGAAAATGGTATCATTATGTTAATGAGTGGAACACTCGCCATGTGTGAGAGCACCAATTAGAACAGTAATATATCAGAACTGGAACGCGTGCGCGACCAAAACATTCTTTAAAAGCATGTGCTGATGATATTATAATAAAATATTATGCATAAACGTGAGCTTGAAAATTGTTGTTTTAATTTTAAAAAGAAAGTCATTCTTTTAAGTCGCACCTTAAATACCCTACATTTATTGTAAGATGTCGAAAATGAATGCGTGGTGAATTTTAATCCCCCAAAGAGTATTGGTTCTTGGGGCTTATCATTAGTGAGGCCACCTCAATTTTGACCGATATCAAGGCATTTTCTGAAAAAAGTATTCAAATCCGGAACACTTGAATATAAAACCGGGTCATTTTTTTAGGAATAACAATTTTTTAGACGGCAGTATAATAGAAATATGGAGAATATTTTTTTGTTACTTTTTGTTTATCTTGTGGTTTGTAAAATGCAATGCTTTCGTACTATGAAAATACGGGCCACCCAAAGGAAGTAATTGGGAAGCTGGGGCTTGTGTGGCCAGTTGGTTACACTTCAACAACAAGGCTCAGCAATACAAATTATTTCTGGAACTCGATATGGACATAGAAATGCACAGAAAAGTCCATAATGATCATGACAAAATAATAAGACATGTTTATCATACCATCATTTCATTATACCGTATGGTACAAAGGGTATATTAAGTTTGTGCAAGCCGAAAATGTATGTAACATATAGAAGGAGACGTCGGAGACACCCCAAAATTACCTAAAATATGATCAGGGTGAATAGAGAAGTCGATATGTCCGTCTGTCCGTCCGTCCGTCTGTCCGTGTAAACGCCTAGATCTCAGAGATGGTAAGAGCTAGAGTTACCAAACTTTCACATTAGATCCCATATTATTCCATAGGAGACAAGTTTATTTTATTTTTTTGATATCGGGGATAAATTATATAGGTCCCATGTGGGGACAAAAAAAAGTTTTAGATGAATAATTCGTTTGTTTATGAAGATATCGTAACCAAATTTGGTATTCAAAAGTTTTTTATAGTTCCCAATCACTGTACCAAATTTGATTAAAATCGATGGACTATATCATATAGCTCCCATAGGACCGATCGGCCAAAATAAATTTTTTAAAGAAAAATTCGTAATATTTCGTTTTTTAATAAAGATATCATAACCAGATTTGGCGTTTGAAATTTTTTAGAGCACTTAAGCAATGTGCCGAATTTGAACAAAATCGGTTGACTATATCATATAGCTCCCATAGGTCCGATCTTCCAAAAAATCGATTTTTGAACAAAATTTGTTGTGTTTCGTTTGTTTTTTAAGATATTGGGACCAAATTTGACATTCGTGAGTATTTTATAGTTTCTAAGCACTGTACTAAATTTAATCCAAATCGGTTGACTAGATCATATAGAATATTTCTTTGTTTATTTTGTAATATATGTTCGCATCTAGCCCTTAATATACAAATATTATAATAGAATTAAATGATTTCATCCCATTGACTCCGAATTTTCTTCTTTTCATTCTGGCGTTGTTTAATTATTTTTTTTATAATTTATTAATTGTTTTTGAACGGATTGACTATAAAAACAATAAGTCTAGAGTCTAGACAGTACCCAAGACTCAAATGATTTCATATGCGACAACGCCGTAATAAATATTAAGTTCACATTAAACTAGTTTACACGAAAAACGAACCTTCGTAAAAAAGAGAAACACTTTTTTTTCTTAAGCACGGTTTTTGAGATATTACTTTACATACATTAATTTATTTCGAGAATTTTTCAAAAACCATGTTTTTGGGGACTATATATGTATATGAGGATATATTGATATGTACAGATTAAGCTAAAATTATTGAAGTTACAAGCGACAAAAGTAAAAAAATAAGTTATTTTCGACAATTTCTTAAAAACTCACCTTTTGATCTAACCGTCTGTCATATTGTTTGTTCATGAATGTCCCCAAAAACATGTTTTTTTAAAAAATTCTCGAAAAAAATATATAATAATTTCGTGCTTCTTGACTTAAAATTACCTTACATAACACGATGACCCTTAAACTATTCATTCATATTTAGTGTTATTTAATAATGAAAATAAAATTTGTTTACTAAATCCCATGTTAAAATATATTACACTTTTTATCCAACGATAAATGGAATATTCAGCGAACTAATAAATATTAAAAAATAAAATTTTTGTAATTTTGTTGGAATGGAAAACTATTCAGTAATAAAAATATTGTAAATTATCATTCTACCAGAGCTCCGTAACATACTTTTTTCTTTAACCATATCGAATGTTATTATGATTGCAATCAATTCTCTCAGAAATCCTTTCTATACTTTTTGTATGTTGATCTCACACTTTTCAACAATCATACGTATTTTCGTGAATTAAGAAAAATTGATAGGGGCCCAGATCCGAGATTTCCCCGAGGCTCGGATATTCTCTCTCTTTCTGTGCCTGCCAAATTACTTGAAAATTCTTGCCTGTCAGAGTGTCAGAAACTTGAAATGTTATGCCAATACAACCCTAGCGATTCCAAATTTATGTAAGAATCGCATATTTTGTTTTTTAGTATTAAAGCCAAAGATTAACAACTGTGTCAATTTTCCTTTTATAAAATTTCGCTTATATCAAAATCATTTTTGTTATTTCGTGTGAAATTATCCAATTCATATTTTGGACTGACAAACTTTTGCATGAAGGCTCTGAAACGTCCAATACTCTACCTACGTATATTGAAGCTGTAAATTTGTTAAGCAAACCAAACAATTAGTCAGAGATATTTCAGTTTTGAACATCATATTATAAGAGCAAAATAAATTAGTTTGCGGTTAAACGCAATGCCAAGAACATGAACACTCCACAGTTAATTATTTTGATGTTGTCCATATGGAGCATAGCAACTGCAGCTGGGTATACAAGCAGAAAAAATCCAGCGGAAACGACAAGCCTTAGCCGTACCAAGCGTGTGGCCATATTTGATGGTCAGGGTGTATCCAAGGTTGGGAATATAAGTTATCTGAAGTTTAGCGTTTATTGAGTATCATGTGTTATGTACAGGTAGTGGTTGGCGTTGCGCATCCGGTAAAACAGAGGGATAAGGAGCAATCATTTTGGTGGTTCTACGTCATACAAGGCATATATACACCAACGACTATACCACTATACTACTGGAGCTTTTGGAATACCTCAACATTTGTTACCACGGCACGTGAGTGGCGCAAGGATATTCAAACAACCTTAACAGATGATGCACGCATCTGGGTCTACGATGTCATCGAAGCAACCATGGAACTGTAAGTATTGCATCAATTATTTAGCCCAAGATGACGTACTTTAACTAATTACTTAAGACTTGATGGCACGGATAATGGCCCCAGTTGTCTGCTACGAGCCATATGTGAGGTATCACAATTACCATTTGAAGAGAATCATGTATTCAGTGAGCTACTAAATGCTGTATTGGTGTAAGTTCAGATATTGGAAAAACCATTAAACATATGTATATTTGTATCAAAAACGCATCCATATCATAGACCAAAACTGGACAATGTTGGCCAAAAGTATCTTGACGCTCGTGATGCAGGCCGCGCAGGCGCTGACTGTACGCGGAGCTACAAGGACTGCAGCCAGAAGCTTTGGAGATGGCTAACTCATGTAACAAAAACAACAATTTAGTTTTCCATAAGTGCTTAGTGTTTATCTAAAAGATTTTGTAATTCAAATTTTAAAAAATGTTCAATACCAAAAAGGAACTCCATATCTTGGTCGATTTTAGAGCTAGATCTTCGGTCTACTTTCTTTTGTTGCGCATGTTGCGTTTACGAAATTCCACCCACATTTCGCAAAGCATTGGCCTCTGCCAGCAGAGGCACTCACTCAGGGGTGGTGCATTGAGTGCAAGACGCTGGCATTCGGAAAACGCTGGATAAGGCGCTTGTGGCTTGACGCAATCTTTTGGTGGTCGTTCATAGAAGCAGCTGGGCGGTTTGCGTCCGGCTTTGTGGCAGCGACGCTTAAAACGTGGGCACTCTGAATGGGCAACGCATCTGGGTGGTTGTGGACAGGCGGTTTGAGGTTTTCTTCCTCGTCGTCTCATCAGTGGAGCTTCTGACGTCGGAAAGCAGCAGACCTTTTTCTTTTTTATTTGTAAAGGAGGACACGACACCCAAGTTTGCCAATACTTGCGATTAGCCTTATCCGACTCTATGTAGTAGAGTTCATCGAAACGCGGATTGATTGGGCAAGTCGGATCAGCGTCATCACAAAATGGGTTTAACCACATTGACTTTCGCTGTTTTGGTTTTTTTGTTTTCTTTGTAGCCTGCAATTCAGGCTTACCGCACGGACTTCTTTTAAGTTTCTTGCAGGGATTGTTAGCACTGCCCTTTGAACATACCATGCGAGTGTAGACTATATTGGGCAGACCAGTACTCTGCAGGGTGCGCGTGGCACGATTAAAATATTTCGTAAAGCCAAACATTTCCGCAAGATGGGCTTAGAATTTAGAATTTTTATTAAATCAATGTTAAAAGTTGACAAAAACAATTTTATATATAAAAAAATATATTACATTGTATGTATTATCAAGTATTTTAAAGACTACTTGGTTTAAATTTGCTCATGTTTTGTGTTAGAAAATTCAATACTTTATAGGGACATGTGGTTGCATAGAATCGTGCACAATCACGTTGTTTTACAGGATGTCTATACTTTTGGTCTGTCAATTCATCGGGCACCCTGTAAGACAGCAACTGTAAATCAGTAGGTCAGAAACATTTTATTAGGAAAACTTGCGTCAATACAATTCGCATTAAGTCCTCCATAAGCAGACCCTTAAGTGTTTGGGCGTTCAGTTGCGCTCTAAGCTCGCACATTGCACGCTTTATGCAGGCTCTTAAGTTTAGCTGAAAACTGAAGATTTTCCCAAAGCAAGGATTCATTAAAAGCTACCAAGAGTCACATTGTATATATTGTATTAACTCACACTTTCCCCAAGGCTTCAAATTGATCATAGATCTGACGGCGCTCTCTATAGCCAGGATTAAACTCCCAGCTAGCAACATGCGGCCAAGAGTCATAAGCCTCTTCGTCAGGTGAATGTCTGGCCTGTTGATAGTTTGGCTCATATTTCCAAGGCTTTGTTAATCGTTGTGGACTTCTGTAGAAGGCAGATATCTGCGGCTTGACATAGCTTAAAAGTATAATATAATATATTCATTGCTGGATATTTGAAATCTTTAAAATAGTTACTCTGCATACCCAGCATAAAGTTGGTTTTTTGTATCTATCTCGTTCAGGTAGTAGTATTGATCTGGATTATAAGTGTTCGTTGAATTAAATTGGTCTGCGCGCAGCGATGGTTTCGCCTTGGGCTTTTTAAGCAACACGTTTGGTCGCCAGCCTTCAATCGTGTCCGGCAGTGGAATATACATATCGAACTCTATACTATACTGCAACCCACTTGGACGTCCGCCGACAACAATTTTTGTCATTGCAGCTGTTAGTAGAACCGACGCCTTGTTCGGAAAAATAAGTGCACGCACTTGACGGGTTCGCAATAATTCCTTAGGGATAGCTACAAGAGATTGATTCAAATCGCGACTTTGACTAAAACTTGCATCATTGAAACACAACAAAGCGCACAGAAATAGTATTATGTGCTCCATACTTGCGCTCTCAAAACATGAATTAGAACTGATCTTAAGCCATGTGAGCTTGGGTTAAGCGACTAACGCAAACGCGCTAATTGATTACGGGTAGCATATGAATGACAATCTTTTAAACCAATTACAAGACGGGCTGGGCAACCCATAAACTAAATTAGTATTCTTGTCACGGGATTTGTTTTTTTAGTATTACACATTTACATTTAAAGAATTGTAATCATACTAATTTAATAAATTCGTAATGTCCAAACAACGGCCATAAGTCGCTCTATCAAGCTGGTCGATAGCACAACGGACTGTACTTGGTAAACAGCTTAAAGATCGTTTGACCAAGCAATTTGTAGACCAATCGTCTGGGTAAGCTTTGTTTTATTAATTAAAATATATTAAAAAAAAAATTGACAAAGGGATTAGAGTAAAGGTCCAGAATTCTATGCGTGTAGGAAATACCAGATTATGTATTTCAAATTACAAGACTTAAGAAACTTTTAGGAATCTTTTCATCTGCCTGTGGGCTTAGAGTTATTAAAGTTTGGACATATGTAGCTCTAGCAGTTGCATGGGTGCCTGTAGTCTGCATAAAATCTATTCAATATTGTTAAGTAGGCCGTGTTTCCTCAAGTGCAATTTAGTATAACGTATAAGGTTAAGTTATATTGTACCAGTTGACCCCTGGGGAGTCTCACATAGAGTAGGAGTCCTTAGTAGTACCGAAAAATGCGGCTGGTGCGCATTACACGTTAGTCGTTCAGTATGCGCGTGTGTTTTGGGAACGCTAGAAGCTTTTGTGGTGAGGTAAGCCAGGGTTTTCCTATATATTTGAGTCTTGTTGTACAAAGGGCGGGGCAGCAGCAAATGAGGTGGTACAGAGTCTCTTTGACTTCTGCCTCCCTACACTTCCTGCATTCGTTGTTGTTGGTAATGCCAAGCTTTCTAGCGTCAACTGATGTGAGGACTGATGACTGGATCAGTGGGTATGCGCCCACTATAAGTCTGCAATATCTTCTTGGGAGTTACTGGCCTAATTTGTTGTTCGTTTTCAGCACACAGTGCGAGCTGTCATGCAGTTCGTTGTATTGTACAACATTCTGTCAGATCTGACTGCAGCGTTTTCTTCTGATCTTTGGTCTTCTTTATTATTTGTTATACATATTTAAAATAAAACTAGCTGATTAAAATATATTTAAATTCTTTCGTTTCGATTATATTGCGCATTAGCTTATATTTTATTTGTATTTAATGTACTGTATAAATAAATAAATCTTGATTGCGATGTAAGAAAAAAAGAAACGAATTTTGAACAAAATAAACGTTTTTTGACCGATCGGTCGGCTACATAAATAGTCAAACGAGTTGTTTAAAAGCTTCCGAATAGTAATTATCTCCATAAACAAACGAAAATTCATTCAAAGCTTTTTTTCGAGGTCCTCCGAAAGCCGCTTTGAGAGCTATAATACATAATACCGTCATAAAAAAAAAATTATTATTTATCTCCCATTATACTTACAATAAGG
This sequence comes from Chymomyza amoena, assembly GCA_037043745.1. Lineage (NCBI taxonomy): Eukaryota > Metazoa > Arthropoda > Insecta > Diptera > Drosophilidae > Chymomyza > Chymomyza amoena. The sequence goes on from JBAMAX010000113.1 coordinate 16,547, forward strand.
TATGCAATCTGAAAATTTGGTTGCTCTAGCTATTTTTATCGCTAAGCTGTAGGACAGACAGACCGATAGACGGTCATGGGTATATCGACTTCTCTAAGCACCCTGATTATACTTTAAATAGGTTAAGATGGGGTACGATGTTGCCTTTTGTATGTAACATATATTTTCGTACTAGAAATATTTGATTATCAAAACAAAAAATACAGGAATCGCCCCGAAATTTCCCTGCACCTAACCTAATTTCTACTGATTCACTTTTTCGGAAATTCGGGAGGCATTTTATTTTGTTATAAAACATGCGAGTTCCTTTAAATACAATTTCAAAAATATTCTAATACCTTTGAAACACAAGATTTAAACCCAATTTTGTAACGTCTTGAAAGTTATAATTTTTATAAATAATCAAGTGGACGAAGGTTTCGTAGCTCCACCTGCCTAAGTGGAATTGCTTTTCCTGTATAAAAGTGTTGGTGGGCCTAGCTTATAAAAGTGTTTTTATTGTAATTTTGGGTACATAAAACAATACAACATAAAAATGAGAATCATAATCTTAAGTACCGTTTTCGAGATTTTTTTGAAGTTATTTGTTATTTGTGAATAAATCGTGAAAATTACCCTAAAAAATTGTTTTCAAGATTCCATCGATGACTTTTAAATTGGTTAACTATTATTACCATTATTATTATTTTTTGTCGCAGGATGCCTTAAGATGTTTGTAATCATAAACGTCTTTTGGCGTTTTGCCCAAATTTTGACTTTTATTTTGAGAAATTTTGACAGAATCTGGTGATGTGAGCCAAGTACACAATGGACGTTATATAGGTGATGAGAGTGGGTGTGGGTGTGTATTATAAAAAATATATTTAGAATACTTAAAACTTAACGTCCATTGCTCAGCTTGCCACCTCGTCACCAACATATTTAATGCACTTTTTATTGATCTGGCAAGGCCCACGCGCAGCTGTTGGCCCATATGAACACCTGGCCTTTGTTATTTGAGCATTTGTTTTTATACGCGCTATATTTTTATTGATGGCCCTTTTTAAAAATGTTTTTAATAATTATGCGAGCTTTATTCGTCGATATGTCAGTTCTGCGTGCACCATATACAGTCTCAGCTCAGGCAACGTTAAGTGCGGAGTGTCTGTAATACGTGTTTCCGGTCCGCAAACAAAGCAAGCACTCAGAGCTCTTGTAGGCAACAATGAATACGAGCCAAAAAATCGGCACGCCTATCTCAAATCATTTTATAATCCTTGTACAAAGGAAATGATCGATCGTGGATTGTTGCTATGGTTTCCTGGTCCAGCATCGTTTACCGGCGAAGACTCATGCGAATTTCAAGTGCATGGCTCATTGGCAGTTGTAGCTGCAATGCTAAACGCACTCGGCGAAGTGAAGGGGCTCAGGCCAGCAAAACCGGGAGAATTTACGAAACGAGCATTTTTCGGAGGCAAACTGGATTTAACAGAAGTAGAAGGCCTGGCTGATTTAATACACGCTGAGACGGAAGCACAACGCAAGCAGGTACTAAATTGATAATTTGCCAAAAGATCCGTATCAGTTTAACTAATTTTCTATGCGCAGGCTTTACTCCAAAGCACGGGATCGTTGGCACGTCTGTATGACAGCTGGCGGAAGCGCCTTATACGCTGTGCAGCACACTTGGAAGCCTACATTGACTTTGCCGAAGAAGAGCAAATAGAAGCAGGCATAATCGTTCAACTAACTAAGGAATTGCAGACAGTACAACGTGAAATACGCGATCACTTAAGTGATCAACGCCAGGGTGAATTGTTAAGGGATGGCGTTCGTGCAGCAATTATAGGTGCACCAAACGTAGGAAAAAGCAGTCTGCTTAATCTGTTGTGCCAACGTAGTGTTTCAATTGTGACAGATCAAGCCGGAACAACACGCGACATAGTTGAGACAATGCACAATTTCGGGGGCTATCCAGTGCTATTTGCAGACACTGCCGGATTACGCAAACACACCGACGACCGTATTGAGTTAGAGGGCATGTCGCGTGCCAAACAATGTTTAGCTCAGTCAAACTTGATACTATTAGTAACCGAGGCCACACTGTTGCTAAAGCTAGACAACGATGAGGCTGTGGCACATTACATTGAAAACTATTTGCACGATTTGGATATACCACTGGATTTGTGTAGTGGAAAACGTTTGCAGCTTGTTGCAAATAAAACTGACACCATATCATCTGAAGAGCATGAACATCTTTGCACACTTAACAATGTATTGACAATATCCTGTCATAAGGAAGATACCCTGCCCATATTTCTTTCTTCGCTCGAGCAATTACTACAGGAACTTTGCGGCATCCCAAGGGCAGAGCACCCTCGGATAACGCACACACGTTATCGGCAACAATTACTACGTTGCATAGATCACATTGAAGTTTTTCTACAGGACTATAAGCCGGATGTGTATCCTGATATTGCCATTGCCGCGCAAAAGTTGCGTGCTGCTGTAAGGTCTATTGAACGTATTACAGGACACGTAAGCTGCGAGGATATTCTCGATGTTGTTTTCAAAGACTTTTGCATTGGAAAATGATTTGTGTTTAATACGTATTAGCAAATTGCAATATTGTGTCATATATACTATAGACAATGCATCAATTTTATTTGTGTATCATCATTTAATAAGTAAATAGTAATAGTAATTATATAAGGCTAAAGTAATAATTTTAGTGAAAGCAATAAAATGGTAAAGGACAAATTGAATCCTAATAAAAACTAAATAAGTATTACTATTTGTTATTGGGAGTATGCATGCGTTCGATGTCTCGCGGCTTCAATTCGTACGGCACCCAATTTCCTTGCTTTTGGATCATTCCCAATGCTTTCAAGCGTCTGGAAATGGTTGCTTGATCGACTGCCAATGATTCTGCAAGTTCTTGTTGGGTTTGACACGGGTCTTCATCGAGCAGAGCCTCCAATTCTTCGTCTTCAAACTTTTTCGCTTGGCCCGGGTGTTCCTTGTCTTCGGTGCTAAAATCACCACTTTTAAAACGACGAAACCAATCACGACACGTTGTTTCACCAATAACAGCATCGCCGTAAACTTCTCTTATCAATCGGCATGCTTCAGCCGCAGTTTTCTTTGAATGAAAGAGGAAAAGTAAAACTTCCCGCAAATGACGCTTATTTGGCTCAAAATCTGACATTTTTCGAAGAAAATAACTATATGACGACGCTTAAAAATCACAAATCTAATGATGAGAGATTGTTGACAGATACCTAAGTCATCTGTCATTTTCAACCATACTTTTTTGCCCACCAATTTAGCGGTGGCTCCATCTATTGGCAAACAGCGGATTTCAATGCATACTCCCAATATAATTACCTAAGACTATCTACGCCTTAGTCAATTTTGCCTCAAAAAGGTTAACTTCTCACTCATCACTTTTTAATACCAATTTCGCCGGTTTAATTTTTCAAAAACAGAATAGCATAATAGAAACGGTTCATTTGATTAGTTTCTTTTTGAATTGGTTCAAAAGAACCAATGAAATGTCAAAAACTTTGTTCTGTGAATGACAAATAAACGCAAAGCTGAAAATGGACATATTTTTGTTTTGCAAGTAATAAAAGAAAATAAATAGTGGAATTAATATAAATAAAAACAAATTAATTTGTTTAATTGTGTGCGTCTTGTCTTGAGGGAGTGTTTGTGCGTTGATATTAAGTATAAAACACACCCGACAAGATGCCTGGCAAAGTTGGTGTAAAAATTAAAGCTGCTCGGAACCTGCCCGTGATGGACAAAAGTAAAAAAAAAACCTCTACCTGCAACTTATTAAATAACATTTATTTACTTAACTCTGTTACAGTTTCGGATACAACCGATGCTTTTGTTGAAATCAAATTGGGCACGGTAACGCAAAAGACGGACGTATTTAGAAAAAGTCTAAATCCAACGTGGAACACAGACTGGTATGTGGGTTATCTTTAGATAACCAATATTTCATTTTTTTTGTTTTGCATTTACAAGGCCGTGTCTATATTATTTCATTGCAGGTATCGTTTTGAAGTTGACGATGCAGAATTGCAAGATGAACCGTTGCAAATTCGTCTCATGGACTACGATACATATTCGGCCAACGATGCAATAGGTAAAGTAAATATAAGCCTGAATCCCTTGTGCTTGGAGAGTTCTAGTCAAGCCGTCAAAGGCACCGTGCTCTCGGGGTGGATACCTGTCTTTGACACAATGCACGGGATACGCGGTGAGATTAATGTCATCGTTAAGGTGGATTTATTCTCCGATGTGAATAAGTTTAGACAAAGCTCTTGTGGCATACCATTCTTTCATTGTAAGTAGAATTTTTTTATACTAAACGCTACATCTAAAAGTTTTATACCTGTACTGACAGCTCAATGTGTTCCGTTTGGATATCGTGCACAAGTCATTCACGGTTTTGTAGAGGAACTAGTGGTAAACGATGATCCTGAATATCAGTGGATTGATAAAATACGCACACCAAGAGCTTCCAACGAAGCACGCCAGGTTGTCTTTCTGAAACTATCCGGTCAGGTGCAGCGCAGAATGGGATTAAAGGCAATTAACATGGGCGCTAATGCTGTGATTGGCTACACACAGTGCTTCGACTTAGAAGGTGATGTTGGCGTAGTTGCACGAGGCGTTGGTACAGCTGTATCCCTGATCAAGGATACAAGTAGCCAGCCTAGCAGCGCAGATGTGGCGCTCATTGAAGAGTGAGTATTTTGTGTTAAATAGAGGTTTATAATTATAATTTAGATTATGTAGGGTTCTTGTATGCTAGGTAAACAGACGAGCGCACCGATAAATATTTTCTAAAATATTTCTTCTTTTCTCTTGAATGTCTTTTTTTCCCACACATCATATCGCTCGTGCGCAACAAACCCAACCAAAACTATTGTTATATACTCATATTTGTATAAACTATTTTCTGTTGTTTCGTATCGTCGTATTGTATCGATATTAATGCACGTCCTAATCGTTGTTGTGTGCTATTCGCGCTCGTGTGTTTAACACATACACGCCACTCACTCTCCTGCATACTTTACTATACACCAGTCTTACTAGAAAATACCTAGACTTTTTAAGCTGTGCTGGCGTACCCGGTAGTAGCAGTAGCTTGCCTTTGTCCGGCCGCATTCCACAGTATCGTCTTAACATCTACAAGCAGGCAAATATTTTGCCAGCTGTCCCGCAATCAGCTGCACCAGCAGCAACGTTGTTCCATTTGGAAAGTGCTAGCAGCGATACTGAGGATGCAGATATCATGCAAAATCTTATTCGTCAAGAGGATGAAAGGGGTGAGAGGACACGTGAAAAAAAGCTACGGCATCGCATGCGTCGTCTAACCCTTTCCTCGCGAAACGTCTTCACGGAGAAATATGCCACACTCTTACGCCGTCTAGAGCCGAGAATACCAGAGCATGGCACTCACTCACTTATCAGCATAATCGGCGCTGGCAGCACCAACAATATGCGACGTCGCCGCCGCAGTGGCAGCATGCGCACATTTCGTAAACCCCATTTTTCGCTTAGCAAAACCTCACCGAGCATAGTACGGTCTATCAGCGATGATACTGCAGTAAGGCAAACATCTTCGCCGAATAGAATGCAGTTAGCTGTGCCTTTATTGGCAGACTATCAGGACAATACACGCTCTACGCCAAATATACATTCACAAGATCGACAAACAGCAATGTTCAGACGTAAGTCTTATTCCTCTAGCAGCTCGGGCTCCACCTTGTCGCTAACTGATACACTTGCCTTAGGGCTGGAAACAGAAGCAGCTGCCAGTGAGAGCGAAAGCGAAGACGATCTGGGTGAGACCCAAGTCTTAGATGATGATAATGGTAGCTTACAGGATAATTGGATAAAGCCCGGAGAGACGTGCAGCGGGGAGCAAAGCCAAAATGATTTGGCACCAAAACACACACTGTTGCAGGACCTAAAAAACTTTTCACGTCGATTGCAACAGCTTATGCACCTTCGGCCCAAACAGCCTAAACATGTCACTTGCATATCGCCAAATTGCATGTTGGCTCTGCAGACATTAGAACGCAAATCCTATTACTCCTCCCAGCCCGAGATGCCAACTTGCAACGATTCTCTGCAAAGCTCAACTCTACAACTTAATTATCCTCAAAGCATGCGCCGCAGTATCTCGCTGAATTGCTTCGCTATCGATAATTACCCGACACATATACCCCAGTCAAACGATCAAATGCCAGTAGAACTTACAGTGCCCCCGAACACGTTGCTGCTTAGTACTCCCATTTTACGCGTTTGTCCTTCGACGCCTACTCCAACTGATTCCGATAAATCACAATTTTTACCAAAGACAGATTTAGATTCAAGCGCCTTATATAGTGGGTGTGCTTTTAATTTCGAAGAACCCAAGAAATTCATGTTCAAAGAAAACCATGACCCAGACCATGTTGTAAATATTCTTAATAGTACTAACCATAGTAACAACAATAATGAATCATTGCTTGCTCCATGCTATTCTGTTTCGCCATTTACCATACAAAAACAACGAAAACTACGACAAATTAGATCCAGCAGCGAGCTGCAAGCGCCAGCCAACAGTGTCAGCACCAGCAACACAACAGCTAATGCCCACACAGCAAATGAGACCAGTCCTAGCTTAAAGCGCTTTGCCTCCCCCTCCCCAGTGGGAAGCAGCCGGTTGAAGCTAACACCCAGCCCATCCAAAAGCGGCATTTCGGCTACAAATGTGGATAGCGCATCGACATCGACCACATCCACGGCCACCACCATGGTGCCAAAAGAAGCTGGTGAGATTTGCCGCCGTTCATCTGATTCGGATTTGAGTATTACACCGAAAGGTACGTAGCGCTGGGTATCTACGCAGCTTAGATTATGTTAAGAATTTGTAGGCTATTCATGTTTAAGGGTTAGGATTTAAGATATTCGTTGGTCCCGTCACCCTTTCTGATGCTCTCACGTGGCGTGCGTAAGCGTCCAGTGTCTTTATGAGTAACCACAAACTGTTCTTCTAACGTTTTCTCTTTGTGCCTGCTGCAACGCTCGTGCTTCCAGGCGTAGCTTTTACATATCATCGTAAGCGTAAGTAGTTGCTGCTGCTAACTGTCCAGTCTCGATGTAATGTGTATAGTGTATTCGTGTGTATGAGAACCGAACCAGACTCTTTACTGGTTGTGTTTTTGTGAATGTTGTATTAAACTCTCCCATTTAACTGTCTGTCTTTAATACTTCAACTTGCAAACCTAAATTCTGTCTCAGTCATTTTAACCTTATAATTATATATCTGTATACCTATATACATTTTTTTTTTTTGTTCATTTTATATCTTTATATTTATCTGTAACATAATATCTTTTAATGAGATACAGTATTTTTATGCGACCGTGATTTGAAACTCTTTAAAATGGACCTTAGATGTCTGAAAAGATACTGGACCTTCCATATCGATTATGTAATTTGAACGTTTACCAAAAAGTATTGTTTTATATTGATTGGCTTACTGGACCACAATTACTCCTGCCATTTTTGTAGCATTTATAAAATTAGCTGATTGTCTCATCTGGCATACTTAATAGTGGAGAGGAGTCACTTAAATTACTTGGTTGTCTCAATACCTAATAAATAGCTGCGCCTCTGAAAAACATTAATATTCTAGAATGCTAAAAATCAGCACAATTGGTGAATATATAGAATCAAAACCTAACTTCAAGACAATTTAATTTAATTAACTAAATAAACTCTATTATTCTTCTAATTAGTTTTAAAACAATGTGTATAAAGCAGCTAAATGACTTAAAAACTAAATTCGTTTAAAAGTTTGCATTAAAATATTTGGATATGTTCTTAAAATCAAAATTATGATGTTTCCGTAAATTAAAAGCATTTCTATACTTTAAATAAAATACAAAGCAAAAAGAAAAAAAAACGCATTAAAACGTATCCTTCGAAAACCCAAAAGCTATTTAATTTGTCTTTATTGCGATTTCTTTCGCCACACAATATCATTCGAAATCTATTATGTAATTTTCATAAAGTTGTAGTTACTGGAATGCAAAAACTTAATGCTGTACATAAACCACACCTTCTTCAAACTGTTTACCTTTATTAACATCGCCACGGATTCCAAAATTCAGCACTTTATTTACATGTAATATTCAATTCACAGGCAACTCCTTATGCGTGGCCAGTGATAGACTGGTTGCTGCTACAGCTATGATGCGCTTGACTCAACCAACTATTAGCAGCAAGCCAGCAACTGCCACAGACAGTTTGGACATGCTGGAATACCCCTTCTTGACCATGACGAAATATCCTTCGGGCTTTATACTGCATCTGGGTGCAACAGTTGCGGCCCGATCGGTTAAACTACTCGAACGAGTTCCGAACCCAGATGAGCCCGAAGTCCGCGACTCCTGGTGGACAGAAATTCGAATGGAGATTCGCTCACATGCCCGTTCGTTGGGCTGTAATGTTGTGCTTGGCTATGCAGAGACTACAGCAATTTCGTAAGTGCATTGGGCTTAACTGACCTCGCAGAAAGAACTCTTTTAATAGCTGTTTACACGTTTAGCGACGACGTCTGCGTCTTGTCGGCCACGGGCACCGCTGCCGTCATCAATATGGTCTTCAACCGCTCAGTATCACAAACTGACTTGTTTACCATGACAAAGGCAGGCATGTCCAATTCACTGGAGGAACGTGAAGGTAATTGCAGCGTTGGAGATTCAACTGGTAAAGACTCCAGTTCCCTGGGCACCGGAAACAATTCGTCGGGCAAGCGGTATGGGCTAAATATGAATGGAGTCCGTAACGCATGCGGCATGTGTCATATACCTTACAACTTCAATTCTGTACCTTTCAACGCAAAAATGAAGAGATGCGCAATTTGTCGAAAAGGACGTGTACCAGATGTTTTGCTCGCCACTCTAGAGGTACCCGAGTATATCCAAGTGACTGGACGCGGTTGTTTTATGCAAGCACAGGTAGTGCGCGCCAAGCGTGATTTACGAACAGAACTGAATGCCAAAGAAATATCTGATGGGTTGCCATTTCTCGAGTATGAGCTGCATCGTGTTCTTATTAATAAACTTAAGGCGAAGGGAATGAATGCAATATTCGGACTACGCACTCAAGTAGCCATTGGCGAGCGTATGATTGCTTTAATAGCAACAGGAACAGCGCTGTTTCTAAGTGCACTTCCCGTGCCACAGGTGCCTAAAATTGTGGCTGGCAACTCGTGGACAGACAAGCAAAAGCTTAACGAGTTGCAAAAGAAGCTGCAAGAAACATTTGAGCGTAATCAGGAAATATATCAGCTAAAAAGCTTGGACCCAGACTTGGCTGCAACAGTTGCCACTGCAGCGGAAAAGCACTCGGATAGTGATGACTCGGATGATGAGGAAATGAATGACATTGATTTGAATTGTGGCAAGGAACTCTGCGTGCTCGAAGTGGATGATATAGAGGACTTGGAAATTATTTCGCTTCTTATGGAACCTTATCCGCCTGAAGGTTTCCATGTCGTAAATACCCAACAGGTGCCTGGTATGGTTGAAATGGATACGGTTAAGAATTTACAAATGTTTACACAAGTATGGCGTGCCCGCCTGGAAGTGGGCCAGAGTGTGAACGGTTTTCCCAAGCATTTTCAACGGTATATCTTTTAAGGATTTTCTGTATCCTTTTATATTTACATGTTATCTTTTACAGCTTGCTGCAAACAATCTACTTTAAGTTACGTACTATGATACCCTGCGCCATTTGTGATTTGCGCTTCAGGTTGGATTTACCCGAGACAGTAAGGCAGCTCCTATTTTTATGATTGTGGTAACTTATTCACACGCTTTTTTTTCTCAGGATCAAATACAATTGCTGGTGACTGGCATGGCTATGGGCTTAAGTGATGCTAACAAGATTAAGTATAGACGTAGGCAGCCGCTTATCCATCAAAATGGTCCCAATGAACCTGCATCACAACCGGCACATTCGCTATCATCGCAATCACAGCCAGAGTTAAATGGCAAGCGCACACTGCAAGAGGAGGATTACATTTTCCCTCTCGATGAGGAGGATCACATGATTGACACGCCAACGCCCACGAGCACCGCCATACCACCCTTCGGTATGAGCTCTTTTAAGATACGTAAAACTTCACCATCACGTCTTGGAAACCTATCAGCTCCAACTTCCAAGACACTTGCTTCCCGTAACCGCTATGTAAGCAAATTAAAAATTCTTTAGTTAACGAATGTTTTGTTAAAAAATCGTATTTGCCACACAGTTTCCACTACGCGATCGGTATGGTGTGGATTTGACGCCACTCAGCTTAATACCTGGTGGCCGCATAGAAAAATATTTGGGAAACCTGAACTTTTTCTTTATACGCGAAAGTACGTCCATCCGCGAAAATGGAGGCATTAGCGGATTTGTGCATGGTTTTATAACAGAGCTCTTGGCCGTTGTGCGCGCACATATAGCATCATTGGGCGGAAACGCCATGGTTTCGTTTAACATGACAGAGCTAATATTATTTGATAATCAACATAAGAACCAGGTAAGGGGATTAGAACGACATTTTACTTCATTAAAATTTGTTTTTTTTTTTTTGTTGCAGGGTCAGTGTCTAATCAGCATTGGGGGCGATGCGGTCTACGTCTCCTATTATACCGATGACTGATATAAGCGAATGCGGGGCATCTAGCGCTTATTCTATGCGAACCGTCCTAAAAGTCTCTGCTATTAAAGGAACGTGCTCTCTATTCGCCAACTTTTTTTTGACCTTATATTTCAAAGTTTTAAACGAAGCTACGCTCTCTCGATAGCTCTATAGTTGTGACCCTTTCTATAATCCTTTATTAATGGCAACAGATGTGTACTTTAAAACATGTTTACTTACACACAAAATATTTATTGAAATAATTTACGAAAAGGCCGCAAAATTTGCAATACTGTGACTGTGACTTAACTTTCAACAAATTCTGTAGCATTAAGCGAAATCCCATCATGTCTGTCTTGTTATTTGTTTGCTCCGTAGTTTGTACATAGTTGATGTTTATTGAGTTAAAAATAAGTTTACAGCACATAAACAATTTCAAAAATTGTCTATATTTGTGTATATATATATACAATTTGAAAACACAAAAAGAAAGATAATGTTAAACATTACAATACAAACGATTTTGAAAAAGAAAATACATTTATTATTCCCAAAGCCATGAATTTAATTCGGTGTCGTTGAAAGCAACACAAACATGACCCAAAGATGTAAAAGTGCGACATAGACAATAACACTTAAGCGCATTAGTGGGTAGCGACGAAGAAAAGCAGCTAAGCGTATTCCCGCTGAGTCCAGCGAAGAATAGGCGCGTTTTACACGGCGAGCTACGCGATTATCAAAAGGACTGGGATGCATAAGTAGAGGGAACTGAGCTTTAACTAAATGGTATAAGAAAATAAGAAACCAGTGATCATTATATTTTAAATACACAACATTTTGTACTTACCATCGTCCGTGGTATTGGAAAGGAGAGCGTTTCGGCCGCCACCGCGCTGACTCTCAATTTCTCCCAAGTGTAAAGTGTGCTGCGCCTGCAGCTGTCTCTTTGTGTTCTCGTATTGCATTCTCAGCGCATTTTTTTCTGCTGTGATGCGCTCTACATGGCTTTGTCGTTCCACCAGCGACTGTGTTAACGCTTTAAGCCTATTTTCAAAGTCAATTTTGACGTTAACGTCGCAATAGCCAGAATTCTGCTCCTGACGAAGTTTCTGAAGCTGCTGCTCTTTTTCTTGAAGCCGTGTTGAAGCTGCCGCCATATGATTACTCATTTGTTGGCGCAGTGACGCAAGCTCTTGCGAAAGCATTCGATGTTCAGCTTCAATGGCTACATTATGTTGCCGTGCTGCGCGTAACTCCGTACTTAGAGCCTCTTCTCTTTGTCGTGCGGTGGCCAACTCAAGCTGTCGCTGCTTTTCCAATGTAATGAAGTCGTCGAGCTGTAAACGCTGTTTTTCTTGTTCATCTAGAGCTTGTTGCAACTCCTCTTTTAAAGAATCATGCTCGATTTGCATAAATCTGGTTTCACTATCTTTTGCTAAAAGTTTGTGCTCACCACATTCTGCAGGGTTAGCTTTGAGTTCGGCTATTAATGCATCCTTCGACTGTAGGGCACGTTGCGCTTTAGCACGATATTTCTGTAAATCCTGACGGTGCTGTTCGGTCTCTTTGGTTTGCATTTGCAACTTTTGTACGGTGCTTACGTATTCTTGTTGCAGCTTGGCAAGGTTTGTTTCCAACTCTGATATTGAATGGACATAAGCCATTTGAGCTGTCTGTGTTTCGTTAAGTGCGTATACAGCCTTGTCACGTTCATCGGAAAGGCTTTGTACTAATATTTCGAGTTCACCAGCACGTTGCTGCAGTGCAAAGTGTTCTGTGTCATTCTTAAGCTCGTTGAGATGTAGGCGTAGCTCATCGCGCTCAGCGCTTATTTCGCTTAAGGCAATCTTAAATGCCGCTAACTCATGTGTATTCATATTGTTTGAATGCGATTCAGGAGTTGTTGAAAAGCTATTTGAAGTTGGTAATTTCTTAATTAGTTCTGTTGTCACAGTACCACCTTCGCTCTTGGCACTGGAGGCACTATTTCCTCCAATTGACATCGGTGTGTTATTGCGTTTCGCTGGAGAGTTTGCGGGCCTTAACGTCTGAGAACTGCCAGTTAAACTTTTTTTCATGGAGTCCAAGGCAACTGGCGCTGCATCATGCAAAGCTGTAGCTGCATTTTGGTCAATTTTATTTAAAATATTTTCCGCTTTATCCGCAAGACCTGTTATCCAAGACGACATTTCGAGTGGTATGATAATGTAAACAATAATAGTTTAATTTTTCTAGCTGCCACATACAGATAACTCTTAGCATATATCGATAAATAACTTATCAATACATTCGAAGCAAGTTAGCAGCAATACATTGTTAAAAGTGCTGCCAATCTTATACAAAAAATCAATAATCGCCGCCATATTTTTTCTCTCGAACGCTGCGCTCATAGTAAAGTGGTAAAAATTGATTAAATAAAATGTGTAGGTAAACTTAAAACAAGCTAAAATTACATTAAAAGCGTTTAAGAGGTTTTAAAGCATATAAACAATATTGTAAAAAGTGTTGGCGTTACGTTTTATAACTGTTTTATGCAAATCGGCGTTCGTGTGTGAAGCGTCGTGTGTGTGTGAGTGAGCGTGTCTCTATCGCGCTTTGGTGTTGTGTAAATTAGAAAAGTTGTATTGCCTTTTGAAACACCTAGAGTTCTAGAGAATGGAAGGACCCACTCAAGTGTCTTCCCCACCAGTGGGTGGGCCACGTGGTGGTGGTTTTCGTGGTCGAGGAAGTGGTGTTCCAATGCGTGGGGGGTTTGATCGTGGCCGCGGGCGCGGTGTGGGTCGTGGTCACTTCATGGGTGGTATGCGCGGGGGCATGGGCGGTGGGCCTCCAATGCAAGGCATGATGCAAGGAATGCCACGTGGCATGCGTCCTAGAGGTGGACCTGGCGGATTTCAAAGTCGTGGCGGTTTTCAACCACGAGGTGCACCAATGGGAATACGAGGTGGACGCCCGTTAATGTACCAGCAACGTGAGTATCATCATTTATTTATTTGTGTTCATCTTCAATAAATGCACAACTATCAGCGCCTAAGCAACATACAGGCGCTGACAACAATAAGACTGTATCTCCTGTACCGGCTGCAACAACGACTAGTGAGCAACAAGGCAATGAGGCAGTCGGTGACGAGACTACAGACGCATCTGCAACAGCTGCGACTGCCGCAACAAGCGCTACGGCAAGCAGCACGACGGCGAGTACCCATGCAGCTAGCAGTCCAGTTGGCAATAATAATGGTGGTCCGCCCCCGTATGTTCGTGGTCGTGGACGTGGCGGTCTTTATGGTGGACGTGGTGGACGCGGCGGTTACAACCCTCATATGAACGGCAGTGGCGGTAACGGGATGTACGGATCACAAGCCTATGGTAACTCTATGGGCGGACCAGGAAGCGAGCATGGCCAAATGCCGCGACGCGGCGCCCCGCGTGGACGTGGCGGGTATAATCAAGGTATGAGTCGGCCACCCATGCATCAGACACATAATGTCAATACACAAATTGCACCGGTACCAGCTATCAAACGAGGCGCTCCTGGTGGTCCTGGTCCCAAGCGTGGACGCTATGATGGTGGACCCTATGGTCAGCGGCCCATGACACCAAAGTATCACTCACAAACTCAGCATATGGGTAGCGGAAGTGGAGCTGGAATGCCGCCCCAAACGGCTTATGGTTCGCCACCAAGTCACCATCATGCACCAACGCAGAGGTACTGGCATTATCCCACCTAAATACAGGCAATCTTTTATGATATTTAATACAATTTTTACAGCCATCATGGCTACCAAACCCATGACCAATCACAAGTCGACCCATACGCACAAGCCGGGTATAACACACAAGCCTCATCCCAGGGCTATAATGGCTATGGTCAGGGTGGCAGCTATGCAACGCACACATCGCAAACAAGTGCGCCGGCCAGCAGTGGCTATGCTACACACCATAGCGCCGAATATGATGCCAGCCAGTACCAGGGCTATAAGTATGTATCAGTTTAAGTAATTCAAAAACTCAATTAATGTTTTCTTAATTTGTTTGTACTAAACAGTTCAGCAGGATATGCTACACAGCAAGATACACGCTATCAGCCCTACAGCCAGGATTATACCCAACAGTATGGTACGACAGCGGTTGATTACAATACGGGTGGACAGGCTGACTATAGCCAACATGGACAACAAACCACTAGCTATGATGAGCGGGCATACGCAGGTTATGGTAAGTAATGATTTTTATTTTATACCTCAATTTCGGTTTTCATATTCGGACATTCATATAACATCACAAATATATATTATAAGACTATGTTTGGACTTTGGTCAATCAACCGAGGAATGTACATAAAAAATGAATTGTATTTACTTAAATTATTTAAAAATAGGATTTAAAAAATATCTAATATTAAACATCGACATTCGATGTATTTTTTTGTGAATTCCTTTATTTAGTACATAAGTTCAAATCATTTTTGATGTCTTAAATAAACATTTATTTGCCTCGCAGATTCACAGGCGTATTCGCAGAATTATTCAAACGCGGCTGCTTACTATTAAACGAGACATTATATAAACCGATAAAGGAACGCTGCGCGTACTCCAACTACATAAAGAAACAACACGTATGCCCAAAAATTTTTTAAATTTAAATGTTTAATGCAAAATATTGCTTGCTATCCGACATATAAAAACACATCCACGAACATACACTCAAAAACAAACAAAATTAGAATTAAGCATAAAGTTCTATTTTTTCCTAGTGTTTAAGTTAAACCGTACTGCTGCGTATTTACCTATTCGCGTTGTCCTTGTTTTGTCCTTAAAAGTATACAATTTTCAAGATTGCATTGCCTGTTATTTAATGTTTTGTTAGCGGACAAGTGGAGGTTATGCTCCAGCCAACAATGACTATGTATGCACTTTTCATTATTATTATTTCTTTTACTATTATACTATATTTCGAATGTGACCAAAGTTAACTAAAATTCATTTTTGTAACAACTTATATAGAATAATGACTGCAAAAAAGCTAAATTTATATCGTAAATGATGTCGTGTTGTATACAAATCTGCAATGTATAATTTTTAGTTTATAAGAAGAAACCAACTACCAACCCTACTTCTACTTAAATCCAAACGGAGATAATTTTTTTTTTATGAATATCTGGAACTCATTGTTAATTTCTTTATTTTGATATGAACGACATTTTTGTTTTTATATAATATAGCGGCAAATTAATTCAAAAAACAAAAACTATATATATATATACAATAAAGTTCGTAAACATGTAACTCTTATAGATAAGTTAAGCTGAAACAAAAGGAAAACCACATAAATTTACTAGCAAAAATAAAAATAACAATTATCAAAGTCAATAAAATAATGTTCAAAATGTGTGTAATGCATTAAATTTATTTAAACCGTAAACATTATTATTTCAAATATTTTGTTTATAAAAGTTTTAAAAACAAAAAAAAACAAAAAAAAAAATCAAAACCTATTTAAGCCAAACGCAATAAATGAGTGCAACACAAATAAGACTGAAAGCATTTCTGAAGCAGCAGCAAAACAAAAATCTAAAAAAAAACTAAGTTTTATTAAAAACAAAAATAACAAAAGATCATTACAAAAAGTTAAATTAATTTCAAAGCCAAGAGTACCTGATGAAATTACAAAAAGCTTCAAATTTTTAAATAAACTTATTTTACGCGCAGTTCAAAATATTAATATACATATATAGTATAAATGATCAGCTAACATAACCAGAAAAAACGGAAACGTAAAAAAAAATATAATAATTTATATAAGCAACTGTAGACAGTTGTAGAAAAAATAGTTATATATCAAAATTTTACAAAAAAAAAAAAAAAAAAAATACAAAGCTATAAATAACGTTGGTAAGTTAAGTTGCAAACCATCGATTGTTTAAATTCAACCAAATATTACGATATTACATAAACATTATTTTGACGAAAACTCAACAGGCCGAAAATAATTAAGCTTAGCATTTAATTTATATAAAACTTTTCTATTTCCGTTGTCCGATATCCAATTGACTAATTTATTTTTACTTATTTAACTATTCCAATATGTGCATCAAAACTAAGGCTGTTGATTTTTTCAATGTCAAATACGGTCTCTGTCCGTATTTTCAATATAAATCTCATGTAGCGTTTAGTTATCTTTTTACAGGCGTGAGAAAACTTAAAAAGCAATATAAAAACGTTTTAAACGTTTACTATATCTGAAGGAACATACTTTAATGGATTATGAAAATGATGGTAATAACAAAATCTTATGAAACCAAACCAAAAATGCAAAACAAAAAACAAAAATATTATTTTCTTGTAAATGTTGCACTTTTTTGTTAATTAAATTTTTGTTTATGTATTAAACTAATTTGATTTGTTATACTTTATATTTGCATTTAATAATTACTCATGCATTGCCTTAGTCAAAAGCGCGGAAAGCAAATTAAATATTAAAAAAAAAAACAAAACTAAAAGTGATAAATAAAAAACAAGACTGAAAAATTTTAAAAACTTTTTAAAAGTTTAAAAAATGTATATATATATATACATCTAGTTTAAATAAGCGAAAAATAATATTCGTTTCAAGGCAAATTACCAGAATTAAATTCTTGGTTTAAATTAGTTTTTTATCATAGAAAGCCTTCGCTTGCAAAAATTAAAATAATTAAGTATTTGAATATACATACTACATGAGTAGTACAAGAAAATTAAAACAAAATAAATATAAATATTTTTCAATATTTAATACATAAAATGAATAGAAATTTTTAGAAGCATGTATTGTGACTATCACAATCCAATTTATTGATCTCACTCTCCTATAGAGAGGAGCACTGCTCAGATAAAAATATCGATACTCAAAATAAACCAAAATTGCCTAAAGTAAATAACCAGAAAAAGCTATTAAAAATTAAATTATTAAAGCCAAGCTCAATAAAAAAAAAGTACAATAGCAAATGCTGATAAATGAAACAAAGAAAAAGCAAAACAAACAAGAGAAAAAAGCAAACCTCAAAAATATTTAATTATCTGTTTTATTTTTTATGTTTTTGTATTACAAAAACTATACAGATATATGTTTTATGTTACTTTTTGTATTATTTTATTTATTTTTCTATTTATTTAAAAATGTTAATAAAATTTCCATACGTTGCAAAAACGCAACATTAATATTAAAAAATTACGCAATGAATTCTTTAATAAACCTTTTTTTTTTTACAGCTAAATCGTAAATGTAAACTAGATTTAGCGAATTTCACTCTTAAATTTAAATGGAACGAAACGACTTTTGATATATCTTAAACTTTTTTTAAACGAATAAAGGTCAATATGGGTTTCTGAAAATACTCCAGAAACTTTTTTTATGGGATCACTACCCAGAACCCAAAGTGTCATGGGTATATTTTCTTTACCCAGGGTGCCTGCCAATATCGTTTTTTTAGGAGCAAATAGATTGTTTGGAATTGTTTTAAAAATATTTAATTTGGATGCATGAAACTCGAAATATATATAAGTACTATTTTACTATTTAAGACACCCCTTATGTCCAAATTGGAACAAATACCAAAATAAGGGAAATCCCTTTTTCAAATTTACACGTACTGTCTCCAAGCCTCAGTTCTGTTTGTTTAATGGACAGTAATAACTAATATGATAAAATCTGAATATTATTAGGGTATTATATAAAGTGGGTAACTTCTCTAAGGAAATGAGTAATATGGAAAATAAAGCGGTTAATTAAAGGAAATCGATTTATTTTTACTTCGAACATTAATCAAATTGTTTTAAAGTGATGCTTAAAGATTTAGCAAAATCGGTTGGTAATTAAAATAAAGGTGAGAATTGGGTGCATTATTGTCGGAATGACTTGACCATCAAAATTTAATGTAAAACCAGCAACAGATTTTTTATAATTTTATTTTTATGCCCTGTACCGTATGGTACCAAGGGTATGTATATTAAGTTTGTGCAAGCAGAAAATGTATGTAACATACAGAAGGAGACGTCGGAGATACTCCAAAGTTACCTAAAATATGATCAGGGTGAATAGATAAGTCGATATACCCATGTCCGTCTGTCCGTCCGTTTGAACGCTTTCACATTAGATCCCATATTATTCCATAGGAGACGACAAGTTTATTTTAATTTTTTGTTATCGGGGATAAATTATATAGCTCCCATGTGGGTGTTTGAGACGACCTCGATAAAAAAAAAAACGTTTTAGATGAATAATTCGTTTGTTTATGAATATATCATAACCAAATTTGGTATTCGAAAGTTTTTTATAGTTCCCAATCACTGTACCAAATTTCATCAAAATCGGTTGACTATATCATACAGCTCCCATAGGACCGATCGGCCAAAATAACTTTTTTAAAGAAAAATTCGCTATATTTCGTTTTTTAATAAAGATATCGTAACCAGATTTGGCGTTTGGAAATTTTTTAGAGCACTTAAGCAATGTGCCAAACTTGAACAAAATCGGTTGACTATATCATACAGCTCCCATAGGTCCGATCTTTCAAAAAATCGATTTTTTAACAAAATTTGTTGTGTTTCGTTTGTTTGTTAAGATATTGGGACCAAATTTGACATTCGTGAGTTTTTTATAGTTACTAAGTACTAAATTTAATCCAAATCGGTTGACTATATCATATAGCTCCATAGGACCAATCGGTCCAAAAAAACGTTTTTTATACAAAATTCGACGTGTTTCGTTTGTTTGTAAAGATATTTGAACTTAATTCGGCATTCAGATCTTTTTTAAGGTATTTAAGCACTGTGTCAAATTTTATTGAAATCGGTTGACTATATCATATAGCTCCCATAGGAACGATCGGTCAAAAAACAAATGTTTGCTTAAAAATTCTTCTGTTTTTCGTTTTTTGTGAAGGACTTTATTGCAAGCTAGTGGTACAGGGTATCCTAAAGTCGTCCGCGCCCGACTTTACGTACGCCATTTTTTTGTATTATTATGGTAATACATACGAGGTGTGTTCAAAAAGTAAAGTGACTTAAGCAATTTCGCGGGCAACGTATTTTCGATTTTTATGTTTTGCTGTGTGTCCCGAACATCTGTACCAAATTTCAAATGAATGGCATTTTTTGTTTGGTTGTGTGTAAAGGTTATAAGTGTTTTGCGTGCTCGTCGATTTTTTGCTATCGAAAAATATGGATCAACGGATTTGCATCAAATTTTGTGTAAAAAATAAAATTAAGTGCTCCGTAATACTTGAAATGTTGACAGTAGCATACGATGAAACTGTTCTGAGTAAAAAAATGTTTACAAGTGGTACAAACTCTTCCAAGATGGCCGGGAAGAGGCCAATGACGAACCTCGCTCGGGACGCCCAAGCACGTCAACAACTGATGAAAACGTTCAAGCAGTGAAGAAAATTGTTTTGGAAAATCGTCGAATCACTATCAGAGAAGTTGCTGAGGATGTCGTTATATCGCTTGGCTCGTGCCATGAAATTTTTTCTAAGGTTTTGGGCATGAGACGTGTGTCAGCGAAGTTTGTTCCGAAATTGCTAAATTTTGACCAAAAGAACAGTCGCGTGAGCATCGCTCAAGAGCTGTTGAATGACGTCAACGTCGACCCAAATTTACTCAAAAGGGTCGTAACTGGTGACGAATCATGGTTATGATATCGAAACCAAAGCCTAATCGTCCCAATGAAAGCGGCCAGAAGAGCAAAGACCGAAAGAAAAAATCGCCGAGCACGCAAAACACTTATAACCTTTACGTCTCTCACAACCAAACAAAAATGCCATTCACTTGAAATTTGGTACAGATGTTCGGGAAGAGTGTACCAACACAACAAAACAAAAAAAATCGATAATCGAAAATACGTTGCCCGCGAAATTTGAAAAGTCGCCTTATTTTTTGAACACAGCTCGTATATTCTCCGCAAATGAAACAAAAGTGATTCGGATCGTTCACACAAACTCGTCTTGACGATGCCATATCAAATTATATTCAATAAAACGTTTTATTTATGATTTATCAGCAAACTCGTAAACAAGAGCTGTTAAACATTATATGTATATTAGAATCAAATTAGTTGCAATTTTGTTGTGCAGTGTAATAGACCTATTTTAAGACTCGAGGGGACACTTGCCGCGTCTTAATAAGCGAGTCACTTAAAAAGATTAATAATGCGTGTTTACTTCTATCCTCCATTTCTTTAAGCTTTATTCAACTATAGGAGCTAGTACGCTTCCTTCATAAACTCCACCATTAACAGAGTACAACTCTGACGTTGCATCTGACTCACCATATTAGCTTGTATACAAACTGTGGTGTTTAAAGCAGTGCTTGGCAAGAAATACACTTACACCTTTGTTTGAATTTGTTTTGAAATGATTTTTGCCGCAGGGACTCGTAGCGACTTTACTGTTCCTAAGCAACAGCTCAGAAGATGATATTGCAACGTTGCGACAGTAATAGTTTCAGTACAACACGCACAAACTAATGCAAAGCCAAGATTTCCAAGAACAATTATGATAAGGGCCGCACGAGAAATTTATTATCTTGAATCAAGCTTTCTTCAACAAAGAGTCTAGCTAGATAAAGTACTGGAAACTGCCTCCAGTGATTTTTAAAAACTTACAATACCCAAGTCCTGTGCTCAGCTTAAATGAAGAGATAATTTTAATTAAAACATTGCACCCGTATCTCGGAATTCACCTCGACAAAAATGTATGGAATAACATTTAACATAAGTATCGGAAAACTATCTTCTTTATTCTTTTTCGAACTTGACAGCATAATGTTTATTGTCACAAGGTGCTTTAATGAAGAAAGTCAACTCAAGAGCTATTTTGCCGCCTTAATTTGTGAACTTGTGAATATTTTGAGTGAAGTGAATTGTTGCAGTTTCTAATGAGAAAATTTAATTCGAAAAACAAATCCTATAAAATATCTAAGGTAAGTTTTAAGTATGTAGCTTAAGAAATTTGGAAAAATATAATGTAAATAATTTGGGGAAGGCGTGAGGAATACATCAACAAAAAGTTGAGTAGTGAGGGTCAAAAAAAAATGGTATTTTTTATGTGGTTGAACATTTTAATCACCCAGATGCACATAACCACGATATATTTGTATGTTAATGTGCCGGATTAAAGTATTTAGAAACAATGCCAAAATCGTCAAATTACACTGTCCTCAGAATTGAAAAAATCAAAGAACTTTTCGCGACCTAGTGTACTAGGTCTTGACGAGTAGATCACGATAGTGTTTTTCAAAATTGTCTAACACCCCAAAATGGAAGTTATCGCTTAAAAACCGTTTTTCGTCTGCGATCACTCGAATAAGAACTGCTGCCATTTTTCAACCGATTTTCATTGCTTTTACGGTTTTGGAAAGAAGAAGATTCAAGCTTTAAGATGATATACATTTGTTTGCTTTAAAAGATACTTTATACAAAGCACTTACGTGATTTTTTAAAAGTTATCTAAGATTTACACTTTTTTTATCGATTTTCATTTGGTTTATATAACATTTTGTTAAAACACCTTAACTTTTTTACATTTAATCTTAAAGAAATATTAATTTCGAGTAAGAAAAGTTATGGTTTATTAAAATCGGTCGATAAATGCTTAAGTTACGACGCTTATTGTAAACAAGAAAATTCAATTTTCATCGACAAAAAAAATGTTTTAGATGGATAATTCGTTTGTTCATGAAGATATCGTAACCAAATTTGGTATAATGCTTAAGAACAATAAAAAACTTACAAGTGCCAAATTTGGTCGCAATATTTTAGAAAACAAACGAAATACAACAAATTTTGTTAAAAAATCGATTTTTTGACCGATTATTCCTATGGGAGCTATATGATATAGTCTACCGATTTTGTTGAAATTTGGCACATTGCCTAAGTGCTCTAAAAAATTTCAAAACGCCAAATTTGAAGAAAATCGGTTGACTATATCATATAGCTCCCATAGGAATGATCGGTCAAAAAATCGATTTTTTAACAAAATATGTTGTATTTCGTTTGTTTTCTAAAATATTGCGACCAAATTTGGCACTTGTAAGTTTTTTATTGTTCTTAAGCATTATACCAAATTTGGTTACGATATCTTTATGAACAAACGAATTATCCATCTAAAACATTTTTTTTTTTTTGTCGATGAAAATTGAATTTTCTTGTTTACAATAAGCGTCGTAACTTAAGCATTTATCGACCGATTTTAATAAACCATAACTTTTCTACTCGGAATTGATATTTCTTTAAGATTAAATGTAAAAAAGTTAAGGTGTTTTAACAAAATGTTATATAAAAATGACTTCAAAGTGTGAAAATCGAATAAAAAAGTGTAAATCTTAGATAACTTTTAAAAATCACGAAGTTGCTTTGTATAAAGTATAAACAAATGTATATCATCTTAAAGCTTGAATCTTCTTCTTTCCAAAACCGTAAAGCAATCGAAAATCGGTTGAAAAATGGCGACGTTGTGATAGTGGGAGTGATCGCAGACCCGAAAAACGGTTTTTAAGCGATAACTTCCGATTTTGGGGGTGTTAGACAATTTTGAAAAACGCTATCGTGATCTACTCGTCAAGACCTACAACGTACACTAGGTCACTTGAAAGTTCTTTTTCACTGTTGGACAGTGTTATTATTATACAGTGTTTAAAAAGAAAAAGGTTTCAGCTGTTTGTTCAGTATACCAAAAGAAACATGAAATTAATCTCAGGAATAAATTGTTTAAACGACTTCTGATTAGTTTCCTTTACCCTTCCACACGTAGTATTCAAGCGCGATATATGTATGACTGATTAATTTTGTTATTGTACAGGTCGTACAGGTACATTGCTTGAATTAAAGCCGGAGCTTAACAACAATCTGTTGCCACCTTTAAAATCATGCCAAAGTCCGTCCTATTCTCATACACGAGATGCACTCACATACGTGTTGCACGTGCCTTTGGCGAGCTTTCAAACTAAAATTGCAACCTTATGTTGCATGTTTTGTTTGTTTTTGCAGACTTATTGACATCCCAATTGATGGATGACAGGCACGCAAATTGTTTTAAATGATCGAAATTGTAATCTGTCAGGAGCTTTCAGTTATACCTATTTCAAGCAAAGGAAGCATTTGATGGTACAGACTTAAGTCTAGGCTTAACATATCTTGTAGTGCTTTTAATTTGCATGGAATGCACCTAAGGACTACCTTTAAAAAAGTTTAGTACACGCAAAGGCTAATCTTTGTTTAAATTACATATTGTTTGTCTCAAATTAAAAAAAAAAGCAATTAAAAATTGTGTTCAACTTAAATATTTTATTTAAATTGAAAATCAATTCTTTAAGCATGCATTTACAGTGGATCTTTGATTCGGATGTAGCGACACCAATAATAAATTATAAATATTCTCTGGGTTCCTATGATTTTGATGTTCTAAGATTCTTCTGATTCAGCAACCCCATGCATATATTATATGCATATGTGGTGTGACTAAATATTACAAACCTTAAAAATAGAGTTAAAAAATCAAAATATTTTCATAATTATAACTAAACGCCTTATTAGGACGTGTCAAATGGTGTAACGCGTGTCAAAAGCACAAAATATGATATTATTTTATTTATTTGGAATGAAGCGAAATGATAAAAAAACTGATATTCCACAATTCGAAAGGTAATTTTCTTCAAGTAAGATTTAATTATTTGTATCAGAACATATTCGCGTCAAATACATTCAGGTAAATAGTTTGTGAAATGGTAAAAAAAATTAATTTTTTCAAAAAAAAAAGCTTCAAAGGCAAAATAAAGTGGTGTAAAATTAAAAAAAAATTTGACTCGCGATCAGAGAGCTTGACAAACATCCAATTTGCGTTGTGCGTTGGTCCTGGATTTCAATTCCAAGACAGTGAAGATAGGACTGGCCCCTGTTATGTATCTATTGTTACGCTGTTTCTTATTGCTACTAAACACAGTTTCAAAAGCGATCTGGCGAAGTGAAAAAAAAAATTTTGATAGGGGTATTGTACCAAGAGTATAAAGGTTTTATCCTTGCATACCCCAAATGGCTGGGAGACGTCCTTTCCGAGCAGCAACTTACCAGATCTGAAGCAACACTTTTTTTTTTCATTTGTTACTCCTCCAGGGAGTTTAGGGCTTCAGCAAGAACCACTGGACTCTGTTTGGCGCAGTTTGCTTTGCTGTGTCCCAGCTGATGTTGCGTTGGGACAGTTCGTTGAGTGTTGTACGACGCCAGGTTTCCTTTGGCCTTCCCACTCGTCTGCATCCTTGAGGTCCATTCTTAGGCCATCCTGACGATGCTGCTTCGGTCCTTTCTCAGTGCATGTGTCCTTATCTGGTTACAGATAGGAACTTCACTAGTGTAGTGTCATACTACACTAGTGAAGTTCCTATCTGTAACCAGATAAGGAACTATGAAGTTCCGCGCTTGATATTCTGTTGGGCCAGAATATTCCGCATGTAATCCTTAGGCACTTGTTGACGAATGACTGCAGTTTCGACATCATTCTCTGCCTGGTCATCCACGTTTCGCTGTCGTACAACAAGATGGACTTGAAGATCCTCAGCTTTGTTCTTCTGCTGGTTTCTCCATATGCGGAATAAGCGTCCAAACGCTGATCGCGCTTTGCTTAGACGATTCTCTATATCCTCATCCACCCCACCACTGGTGGAAATTGTGGTGCCAAGGTATGAGAAGCTATCGACAAAGTCGATAGTGTTCCAGCAGATGGTTATGCTGCCTTGGCTGGTGTGATTGAGGCGCATAGCTTTAGTCTTGGATGCGTTTATCGAGAGTCCAACTTTGCTGGCTAGGATCTCGAGACCATTCACTTTGGCTTGGATATCGCTACGTTTATGAGAGATGAGACAAATGTCGTCCGCCTAATCTAGGTCTTCCAAATGACGGGTGAGACTCCACGTAATTCCACGCCTAGACCTGCATACATCTCTCATAACCTCGTTAACTACTATATTGAATAGTAATGGTTATAGGGGGCATCCTTGCTTAACACCGGTGCTTGTTTGGAAAGGTGTACTGATTTTCCCGTTGTGGTGTACCGTCTTTACTATCGATACGATGTTGACTTGCACTCCTTTCCTCGCCAATGCCCGCCATATCGCTGCTCTGTCTACTGAACTGAAGGCCTTCTTGAAGTCAATGAACAGGAAGTACAGTGGTGTGCGCCACTCCACAGCTTGCTCGGTTATTATGCGTAGTGTGTTAGACTGGTCTACGCAACTCCTGTGTGGTCTGAAGCCTACCAGTTCATCGCGAATTGTTGGCTCTATTTTTTCTTGAAGGCGCTCGTCTAGTAAAGTTGCTAGTATTTTATAGCTAGTGTTTAACAGAGTTATTCCTCGGCAATTGTTGCAGTCAGTAAGGTCCCCTTTCCTGCTTTCCAAGATGAGGGCACACAGTGCGAGTGAAATGTGGGTTCAATGTTTCGGCAACAAGCTACGTCACCAACTGCAGCAGTCTTAGTTTCCTAATTGCGTTACCTATTTCTCTCACTGTCGGGGGTGTGGGTGGTATCCTAAGTTTGTTGGTGGGTGCGTCGTCTCTGTAATATTGATGGTTTCTGCTTCCTGGTTCATTACAATTTATCTCCATGAAGTGTTGTCGCCATCTTTGGATTTGGGCATCCTCATTTGTTAGGAGGTCATCATTAGAATCCCTGATCGGTTGGGTTTGCCTTCGGTAGCTTCCAGTTAGCTGATTTATTATCTGGTATAGCGAGCGCATGTTATTTTCACCGGCTGCGCTTTCTGCGTTTGATGCAAGGCTATCCAGTAAAGCTCTCTTGTCGCGTCTGGCGGATCTTTTTACCTATCTGCAAAGAACACAGTATTCATTGCGGACTTGTAAATCACGAGCTGCCATTAGCTTAAGATCGTTCCTTCTGCTGATCAGGTCCTATGTCCGTTCCAAAATCTGTCTTTGTTGGCGGGCGCTGATAATCTCCTCTGCGGTGTTCCTTATTAGCCTGCATGCTTGATGCCATGAGCGTTCCTGCTGTGGTACCAGTTGAGCACGCAGATTTGTTGCCATTCTGACAGAGACGTTGGTGTCAGCTAGACGTTGTTAATCGAGGGGGGGTGGTTTGCACGTGTTTCTGCTGGCAGTGGAGAAGTTTTTCACAGCTGAAGCCACACTAATAAGTTGTGTTCACGCATGAACGCGAAGCAACACCACTCAAGAAACCAACGACGACGAAAGTCTCTGGAACCGTCAAGTGGTTCAATGTTAATAATGGTTATAGATTCATTAAACGCAATGATGAAGATCTTTTCGTACATCAGAGCGCTATTGCAAAGAATAATCCCAAAAAAGCATCCCGCTCTGTTAGCGATGGGGAAGCTGTTGTGTTCGATGAAGCTGCAAATGTCACAGGACCGTTGTGAGTACCAGTACGCGGCAGCATATTTGCTGCGGACAAACAACGCCCACGCCGCCCCTGGAGAAAGAAAATACAACGCTTCTATCTTGGTAGCAGCGGATCTGACAGCAACGATCGACCACATATAAACAATGATAAGGTGCCGAGGTTTTGCATCGAACTAAGGTTGGTAAGCAGCGCGTACTGTAGTGCGTCACAAGATCTATTGCGCACAGAGCGGCAGTACAACACCATTGCCTGCTCTTAAGGTGTACTTTCTTGTACAAGTTGCAATCCGTTGGTTGGACTGTTTGCTTCAGCCTTTTACACAGTATGCTGGCAATGACCTTGTATGCGATATTAAGTAGAGTGAAGATACGACAACACCATCGTCAGTAATTGACCACATTTTGTGTCGAATATACTGCTTTCACCGTTAAGCAGATTCGCCGCATGAGACTCGCCATTGTTGTCAATCGGATGACAGGAGTCAACAATGTCAGCGGTACGCAACGCAAATATCGTCGAGTTGAGATGCATTCTGCGTAAGTAGCTCTGAGAGTCTGTCTTTTGTGATTGCAGCTTAATGATATCAAGCTTTTTAAGTGCCTTAGATTGCACAGCCGCATGCGAACCTTACCTGCAACAAGGTAATAATAATAATAATCCGATTCCATATTGGCTTCCCAAATCGGGCATACAGTTAAGATACTTGGCCTTCATCCAATCACAAAATGGTCGATTTGGTTTCTGATCAACCGGTCTGGAGACAGTTTGCTTTGTGGATATCGAGAGCCAAGAATCTAGTACTACTAATTAGCCTCATGCCGTTGCCGGTAGTTTGCTCATGTGGGCTAAATGTTCGGACGGTCGGTATTAACCCAAAGCAATGTAAACCTAGCATATATAAGCCTAAATCTGTTAAGCTCGTAAACATTAAAAGTAAGCTAAACGTAAATGTAAAATAACATAAAAATTCTCTTAAAATACAACATAATGTTAACAAATGATTCACATAGAATATCGAAGGTTGTCACGAAGAAAGTCTGCTATGCGGTATTTTAGTCCGAATCTATCAAATTGTTCATAAAGGAAACCATATTGATGAAAACCACCTGATTTGATGTTTTTCATTCTTCTTTTTTTTTCGAAGAAAAATCGCAATTTTTGGCGAATATTATTTGTAGTTCATTTATATATAATGTTTTTTCAATGTATCATTTAAAATAAAACGGCCACAAGACCGACAAATACAAAAAAAACATGAAAATTTTTCAACTGACCTCCAAACTTTTGCAGGGTACTGTACTTATGTATGTAAAACCTGAACCTAAAAAGTACACTTATGGGAAAAACATTACCTTTTGTGGCCGAATCAACATCCTTCGGTGAAAGCAGGGAACACTGAGCATAAAAAAGATCTCGATCACATCTTCCTTCTTCTCTGTCTTATTACGGATTGTAGCGATCCGTTCGTTCAATGTAGATGTAGTAGATGTCACAGACTGCAGAAAAATCAAGGTTTACTCGATAACCCTACAACTTGTAAACTATTTTAGGATGCATTGTATCTTCCGATTTGGTCTTGGAAACTTATGCTTGGCACAGCCCTGGACATCCATCGCATATCGTGGATGGCGGTGATGCCATTTAAATGTAAGTAAATTTCTCGAGGACATCAGTCAGCTGGATAGATGTCCCTGTCTTGCAGAGTGCTTTTTCATTCCAGGGGCACAACCTTAAATAGTAGTCATTAAAACGTTTGCAGTGGTCGTCATTAAATCCTGGTGTTCTTAAGTCATTCGGATTCAACAACCGCTTATTATATGTAGGGTGTGACTGAATATTACAAACACTAAAAATAGATTTTAAAAATCGAAATATTTTTTTCATAATCATTACTAAACGCCGTATTAAGGGGTGTCGTATGGTGAACTGATTATGGCACACGTGTCAAGATCACAAAATTTATTGCAATTCGAGTGTTCGCTTTCTACAAGTAAAATTTAATTATTTTTGTCGAAACACATTCGCTTCAAATACATTTAGGTTTGTGATATGGTAAAAAAAAAAAGTATTTTAGTTTCCCTTATCGATTTTTTGACGTTGAATCCATAATGCCACAAGGTATTTAAAAGTTATCTGAGAAATATTACGTTCTGGGTCCCCATTAAAAATGTATTGTTGCAAACCATAACTCAAAATGATTTTTTATTAAGTTATTTCCAAGACGAAGCTACCAATAGATAGAATATTATTGCATTAATAAATCAGTAACACTTCTAAAATGTGGAATGGTCTGCAAAAGGGTTGGCAACTAGCCCAAGTTCTCTTAGAATAGTTGAGGGATGTTTCGTAATTGGGAATTGTAACTTTGTTTCCTGCTGACTATGTGACCTATGCTCAGAGCTGTTTTCATTACCCTAACTTTTTTCTTGCTGAAGTGTAGGGCTACGATAGTTTTACTTCGGCTTGAATGTCGACCAGAGAGCTTAACATTATCTCATCGTCGTTCATCTTTGGTCCTGAATTATCCATCAAATCCTTTTTTTTTGTCGATGGTAGTTTAATTTTCTTGTTTACAATAAACGTCGTAGCTTAAACATTTATCTACCGATTCTGATAAACCACGACTTTTCTTACTCGGCATTAATGTTTCTTCAAGATCAAATGTAAAAAAGTAAAGGTTTTTTACCGAAATGTTATATAAAAAATGGCGTACGTAAAGTCGGGCGCGGACGACTTTAGGATACCCTGTACCACTAGCTTGCAATAAAATACAGTTCCTTCACAAAAAACCAAAAACAGAAGAATTTTTAAGCAAAAATTTTTTTTTTGACCAATCTTTCCTATGGGAGCTATATGATATAGTCAACAGATTTCAATAAAATTTGACACAGTTCTTAAATACCTTAAAAAAGATCTAAATGCCGAATTTAGTTCAAATATCTTTACAAACAAACGAAACACATCGAATTTGGCATAAAAAACGTGTTTTTGGACCAATTGGTCCTATGGAAGCTATATGATCTAGTCAACCGATTTGGATTAAATTTGGTACAGTGCTTAGGAACTATAAAATACTCACGAATATAAAATTTTTTCCGAATATCTTAACAAACAAACGAAACACAACAAATTTAGTTAAAAAATCGATTTATTGGAAGATCG
Organism: Chymomyza amoena; assembly: GCA_037043745.1. Classification (NCBI taxonomy): domain Eukaryota; kingdom Metazoa; phylum Arthropoda; class Insecta; order Diptera; family Drosophilidae; genus Chymomyza; species Chymomyza amoena. The sequence continues at coordinate 46,798 of JBAMAX010000113.1, forward strand.
GACCTATGGGAGCTATATGATATAGTCAACCGATTTTGCTCAAATTTGGCACATTGCTTAAGTGCTCTAAAAAATTTCCAAACGCCAAATCTGGTTACGATATCTTTATTAAAAAACAAAGTATAGGGAATTTTTCTTTAAAAAGTTATTTTGGCCGATCGGTCCTATGGGAGCTATATGATATAGCCAACCGATTTTGATAAATTTTGGTACAGTGATAGGGAACTGTAAAAAACTTTCGAATACCAAATTTGGTTACGATATCTTCATAAACAAACGAATTATTCATCTAAAACTTTTTTTTTTGTCGAGGTCGTCTCAAACACCCCTATGGGAGCTATATAATTTAACCCCGATATCAAAAAAATAAAATAAACTTGCCTCCTATGGAATAATATGGGATCTAATGTGAAAGTTTGGTAACTCTAGCTCTTACCATCTCTGAGATCTAGGCGTTCACACGGACGGACAGACGGACATGGGTATATCGACTTCTCTATTCACCCTGATCATATTTTAGGTAACTTTGGGGTGTCTCCGACGTCTCCTTCTATATGTTACATACATTTTCGGCTTGCACAAACTTAATATACCCTTGGTACCATACGGTACAGGGTATAACAATACGTCTATAAGACAACTCATCGCTATAAAACAACTACCATCGAAAAGCTGAAAAAAGTTGGTACTGTAACGATCGGGAGAGGAACAATAAAAAAATTAAAGTTTAATTTACTTTTTCGAAAAAAATAAATAAAAATTTGGATTTACGTGTTCTTTGGGACAAAATTACTGCAGAAAAATCAAGGTTTACTCGATGACCCTAAAACTTGTAAACTATTTTAGGATGCATTGTATCTTCCGATTTGGTCTTGGAAACTTGATCATGTGACTAGTGTATGGCTTAATTTACTAAATCACAAAGATTTAATTGGTTTATACCATACTATAGGATTATTAGGATTATAACCATAGACCCAGCTGTAATGAATTTCTCAACACAATTTTTTTTATATGTGACCTTTTGTAAAGGTTTTCTTCAAATAGTTCACAATAAATTTTGGGATGTGTTTATTAAGTAAGAAAATTCAGTGTGCTTCATGTTAAGGAAATATGCATTAAGTATTTGGTATACGTTAGTTATACTTGGTAGATTAGCTTAAAACTATGTATATGTGATTATTCAATTTTCGAAAACCATTAAGGAATATCAAATATTGTTTATAAAGATTTATTCTAAACACATTTACAAATTAAATATTCATAATGAAATTCGAATACAACAAAAGAGATCAGCTTGTGCAGAAAATTTCGGGGGTCTTCAAGTACTATGTACAATTATGAAAAATATTTTATAATTCGTTATTATTGAACTAGAGAGCTTCCAACAAGTAATTAACTTGCACAAAAAGATTACACATTTTTTTAACATCAATATGCCGTGATTACATATAAATTTCTACGTTATGGTTTATATTACAGAAACGTCGTGTCGTAGAGAACCGTCTTTTGAGGGGAAGTAATCGAAATTGTTTTGCCATTCAGTATCAGTTTCCGTTTAGCGCCGTTTACCAAATCTCAAGAAAACATGATCCACGTCTGTACGTTTATTCATATTTTTCAGCAAGTCATCGGAGTTGGCCACCAAAGCTGTAATAAAAATATTAAAAATATTCAAAAAATACTAATAATAAAGTTTTTAAACTCTAACCAGATGCCTCATTATTGATATACGATTTAAGCGCCGTTGTCAATTGATCTGAATTTTCCAAAGCCAGACAAACCTTTTTTATATGATTAGGCATCTCCTCAACGATTCCCGGCTGGCATAGAGGAGCCTGTGTCGCAGCTTGTGCTGGATGCATGCACATGACCAGCAAAACAACGAGCAGACAGAAAACCACAAATAGTTGCACTAAAGACATGCTGCAACAATAGAAAAGAAAAAAATATATTTATGACAATTGTTAGATGATCCAAGTCAACCATATTGAATTAATAGTCCTGCTGCGCTGCAGCAGATTTAAAAGCATATCAACGCACGCAAATTTCCTAGAGCAACTTCTTTGTCACAGTTGATAAATGCTGGCTGGCATGACAATATGCATAAGCCAGATTTAGACAAGGATTTGCCAACAGCTTGTCACTGTTTGTTCAATTTGCCAACTGCAAAGTATCCTTCAGCAGTTCTAATCCCATCTCAGGACTATATTACGCAGTCAGTACTTGCTGCCAGCGAAAAAGCAGGCGGCTTTAACGTGCTCTAATATATTTAAGCTACAGCCAATTTGTTTCCATTACCCCGCAGGCTGCACATCATTCGAGCAGGCTGTGCAGGACGAAGTTGTGCGCTAATGAAGATGTACGTGCACTCATACGCACTGTATGACCGATTACGTTGGTTATTTATATAACTGGTGCGGGGGTGTTGCACTTACTTACGTGTTGCTCAAGAGTTTGTGCAGCTTTGATGCTGAATTTCTAACATTTTGCTGACTGTTGTGTTGATTTTTTTGTAAATGCATACCTTGATATCACGATTTAAAGAAAAAGAGTTCCCAACTCTCTACAGACTGGACTCTGACTCTCTCATTAACTCCATTACATCATATATATTGAATTTTTTATAAATTCCTAAAAAAAAGCTAGGCTTAACGATGAATAATCTAAAAAAACTAGAAAGAAGGCTTGCGGGAGAGCTGTAAGCTTCGAACCCAAGATACCAGTTTTCCAAAAGGTACACAATTTCTAAGTTCAACTGATGATTACAGATAAAAAAAACTTGGAAATTAACATTTCTTAAACTTTCTGCTATGTTGATGCTACTCTTGCTCCAATGATTTGGCAAAATGGTCTTAATTATTGTTAGTTCTAATAACAAAAGATCGATTATTTTATAAATAACAAAAATATTTACAATAAAGTAATAATTTTTTGTCCTCTATGCTAATAATACTTAATAGGATATAAGACTGAACTCTATATTTTTTATATGCCAAATTTCACAATTTATATGTCAAATTTTATTTGAGGATAAATAAAAATAAATAAATCACATAAATCGTAAAGTATTTTCTCTGTTTTTAGAATTCTATTTATAAGCATTTATGAATATTTTACATTAGTAATTTATTTTTTAATCTAGTGAGCCCGGCAGACGTCGTCCTGCACAAGCTTTTTGAATAGTCTTAAAGTGTGTAAACATCGTAAGATTCTCTAGTTAGCTTATCTAGACAATCAAAAGATTGACTTCATGACTCTCTAAACAGCCGTAAGGACGAACTTAAGTATTCTTATGCCCCACAGAAACTACATTTCAACCCCTTTGCGACTAAGCTTCTGTCTGCACTTAATGTCCAATTCCCGGTGTTGAACAATTTTCTACTATGCTATATTCACGATATTTACAAAAATGCATATATATCACCACACAATCACAAGGCTTAAAACCTCAGAATAGACAACTTCTAACACACGCAAAAATCATATTTGAAATTCTTCAACGCGTTCATGAGAACACCCGTAACACGTAAAACATTAACATTAGTTAATCTGACAATGTACACAATGCCACACAACAACCTTCTACACACCATAACAAACAAAATAAAAACAATTTGGCAAATTCGTCCAGCCGTTTCAGAGTTATGCGATCATAAACGTACAGCATTTCATTTTTATATATATAGATAAATAAAAATAAAAATAAATAAATAACATATCTTTAAACGTAACAAACGTAACGTATTTTCTCTGTTTGACAATTTTGAATAGGGTTATGAGTTTAAATGCTTTCAAAGGCTTCCGTTGTTTTTATACTTTTAGTTTTCTATTTTTAAGCATTTATGAAAATTTTACATTTGTAACTTATTTTTTAAATTGCACTTAATTTGCTCTAATATGCTCTTCTTTGGACGAAAACATTTAAGTAGAATTTTTCGTTAATTTGTGAAACATGTGAACTAAAAAAGCCACAAATGGAAAGGCTCATCTTTGAGGATAAGAAACTGACAATATTCCGAAAAAAAATCTTGAATATTTAAGACGCCGCCGTTCTGAATCGACTAAAGAATAATCAGCCAGGGAAATTATTATTATTTTTAACTTCACTTCACAATTTTTTTTTTATAAATAATTCAAAATGTATAGTATAATAGTTTTTACCTGATAATATATTATTTGCAGTATGTATGGTAAGTAAAGAACTTGCTAAATATTCGAAGAACGCTTGTTCCTTCTTGGCACTATGGAACTGTTGGTACTTGTTGAACGCCAACACTCGAATGATAGTCACAAGGACCGAGCATCCGCTTTTATTTACTTCCGCTGCGGCGCATACACAATCAAATGCGCGTCTTCCATTGGCCATTGGCACACATACAGATGTCGACCGGATGGACCACATGTTGCTATCTTACACGTATTCACAGTATGGCCTTAAGGTCGGTGGGCGTGATCAAATACATATTACGTATACGTCAATAAGTACCAGTACTACATAAGCAAGGTGGCATGTGGCAAGTAAGTAACTAGTAAGTACTTTACATTTGCTTTAAACTTGTTTAATAAGGACGAAACACACAGATACACACACACACACACACATAGTCACATGCACATTGTTTGCAATATGTTTATCTATTATTGAAGTTTATCAGCTTTTAATTATGCTGTAAAAGTAAACTTTTTATGAACAATGACGATGACGTTGTATAGAAATATTTACGCTAATATTTATAAGTAGTTATTAATGTTGCATTGAGGGGCGTCATTTTTATGGGCCGTAATTTAACGTGGCCTACCTACCTACCATAGACAGTTGGTTAGCTAATATCGATAGAACTTTAAATTGAGATACTTTAAGGTCATCTTAGCGTTTTGCTGTTTGCTGTTTAAATTTCAGTGCGTTGAGTAGATGCAAATTTAGTAAGTAAAGTAATCTTTATTTTATGACGCTGGGATTTGTTACCGAAACGTTGCAATTTATTTGCATTGGAGCGTGATTGCCATACAAATTGGCATAACGAAATGCTCAATATTAAAATTGGAATGGAAGTATGGGATCTAATGTTTAGAAAGTGTGATTCTTATATTTCTTGCTGAACATCTATTGTTCCAATAGTATTAATTTATTTTATTATAAAAGCCCAACCCCCGGACAGTTATCTTTATTCAATTCAAACCATCCAGACTTGATTTTCCATTGCATACATCCATGTTATAGTCGCTCTTGGCTGATTTTAAAACACCCTGTACTAACGAATGTATGACTTATTATAGCCATAACTTTCTTCTTCTCAGAAGTTCTCAGAGGAAGAGCGAAGCCTGTCGTATGACGTATGAAGTTGTCAATTTTGCTCTCATTAAGTTATGTTCTAGGTGTTATGTCTTGAGAGGTTGTCTCTTATGTCGATCAATTCCAAATTCCATTTATTTGAAAAAATATTTTATTTTCCTCCTTAATCTCACAAAACCTTCATGTGTTCGAGCTCACCAATAGTACTCAGGTGTTTCCTGATCCTTCAATGTCCCGTCTATAACCCAGTTGGTATTCTAAGGGAATTCTTGCCCCGATGAATTCTTGCCATTGCCGTAAAAAGGTTCAGGCCCTACTAGTGGTTTTGAAGCACAATTTTTCGCCGTTTCATCAGCTGCTTTATTCCTGGGAACATTCTTGTGTGGGAGACTCTGTTCAATTGTCCTAGATGGTTGAGTTTGGCTCTAGTTTCCCCAACCAACTTTGAATTTATCTTTAAGCCAGTCACCGCATTGACCGCGACTTGTCTGTCCGACAGTATGACAATTTGTCTGTCTTTATATTATTTCTATGTCCACACATCGACCTATAACCTACCTACGCACCCAGAGCTTCTGAAAGTCACGTTCTTGGTCTCGCGTCTCCCAGTCCAGTACCTTCTTTGGTATGGGAGCCTCCCACACAATGGTATGCCTATTCATAGAAAATATCTGATTTTTGCTCATAATAGTTCTAAAATGTCTTTTAAAGTGATACTCTGTGGTCTTCTCATCTATGGGTAAGAGGATCGTCAGCGTCTCTAGCACTTATTAGGTTACCCTTTCCAATTCCCTTTGCAGTCATTCTTAGCAGGGCTGCTTTCATTTGGAGCCTAAATATTTTGTTATATATAAATCCCACTTATGAATAAGGAAACACATATTATGCATGCAGGCTTTTGGAGATCTCCTTTGTGACTGTTTTCGACAAAGCAAAATATTTTGTTTTTGTTTATTAAGGACCAGAGCATGTGATAGCCACACCTCATAAGGTGTGCACAATGTTATTTTCAGATAAAAGTCATTGAAAATTGATACTTAGAAAAAAAATACGTATACGTAATGCAGCCATATATATAAAAATGCTATGCTTGCTATCATTATTAAGTCCACCAAATTTCGCCTCTGTAAAAATACTGCAATTTCGCCTATTATGCAAGGTTTCTAATTTCAAAAATCAATTACTAACATCTAACCTGGCCAATAGCCGATTGATAGTATTTTAAAGATATTCCCTGACCTGACTGTTTATTGGGGAACTCTATTAATAACTGTTCGACTCTTCGAAATCCACAGTTTATAGCCGAATTTGAACGTAGGCGTCTTTACCATCTTCTAAAATATTTTCAAACTTATCGCGGTATAATCCTTAAGACCCAAAAAGTATGTAACAATCTTGGGTTAAGGTTTTGGAACTTAGAGCCCCAAATTTCTTTGCTCCCCCATATAATTTGCCCAACGTAAATGTTATTTCTCAACCGAGAACTACCCAGACTATATTCCATGTTATTTTATTTTTGTGAGCTTAGCTAATTTCATATAGCTCTTTAAGTTCAAATGTACACTACAAAGCTAATAGGTTTATCCAGTGCAACATTACTAACACAAGTTCATTCCTGGTAATGAGATTACCAAATGGCGCTCTTTGATGTCAATTGCGAGTAGGGAAAAGACGTCAATTTAATAAAGCATCACATATGGTCTGAGATGTACAAGAAATAAGTACAAGTATCGGTTGACATCATAAGGACAGTAGAAAAATACATTTTCATAACACAATTGGGCTATATATATAAAATTAATTCTGGTCTTATTTTGAAGCGTCCTGTGTATGGTAAAGCATTGCTGGCAGATAATCTGAATCCATGACCAACGCCGTGATTCAATCCTTTTATCTCCACAATCTTACGATATCCAATTTAGGACATCGACACCGATTGGGCATTTCGGTGTCTTCTTTGATAAAACGAAGGTTGTCGAGGGAAAAACTGGAGGCCAGTGATGACTTACGAAAGACCCTAAACAAGAGTGTCGTTTTTAGAGAGCGTCCTGCTTAAAGTTTAAAAGAGTGTACTCTTTGATGTGTGATGCCATTGGTAACTAGCTTGGAAAACATATCAACTGAAAAAACTATTGTTGCCATCTGGTCACCCAACATTATGTAGGCGTTGGCAATGTTAACGTGCTGACAAAGTCAGTGCCTACCATTCCGCCACTAAATCCTGTGTTCAACAAAATTTGCACATAATTTGAATAAACTGATTGAGTTTCCGCAGGAGTAATCAGCATGCATATGTCCCGGTTATAGACATTTTTGCACATTTCAATCAGTACCATTAACATTTAAATTGGGGAAATCCCCTAAACTCTCGATATATTAATGCAAGTGAAAAGTTCTTTAATGTGCAAGAGACTAAAATTTGGATTAAAACTAACAACAAGTAAAAAGGTGAAGTAAATAGAGGCACATACTCGTCCAGAGCTGCTCAGTCAAGCAGTTTGGCTACAATGGGTTCGGGTGCATTCATGGCATAGCCAAGCTGATTCAGTGCACGTCGGATTTCAGTAAAAACGCCGGCATCGTCAATAGTCGCTGGCAAGATGACACGCTCGCTCCTGGCGAAATCAGCCATTGCCTTGCGTAAGGTTTTGCCGGAACGGGTGCGCGGCAAGTTGTTGACCGAGGTGATTAGCCGGAAGGCTGCTATGGGGCCAACAACATCACGTATAAGCTTTATAACCTCAGCTGACAGCTTGGCATCAGTTTTCTTGCAATCTTCAACTGGTATGTACAGGCACAGCGGAACTTGGCCCTTTGTGGGTTCGGGTACACCAAAGACCGCCACATCGACCACATCTGGATGACGTAGGACGGCGTCTTCCAGGCTTGAAGTGGACAAACGATGACCCGCCACATTGATAACATCATCATCGCGTGCCGTAACAAAAATATAACCACGTTCATCCTTGTAGCCAGCGTCCATAGTGTCGTAGTAACCCTGAAACAGTTTTTATTTGAGCTTTTGGTATTGCAGATTCTTACTTAAATGCAAAGTTTTGCCAACTTACAGGAAACTTTTGAAAGTACAGCTTACGGTAGAGCTCATCATTTCTATACAAAGTAGCCATATTCCCAGGTGGCAGTGGTAGTTTCAGTACAATGCGACCCAGCTCTAAAGGCTCTGCTTCTTTTCCCTCCGAATTGAGGATTTTAACTTGAAATTAAGCAAATAGATTAAAAATTACCAACTAACTCAGAATACATTTCACTTACTATCATAGCCAACCAGTGGAAGGCCTGTTGAATAACAAGGTGGACTGAGACTTTGCTGAAACCCTAAGCATGTTGCAGTTATTGCTGAACCAGTTTCCGTTTGCCACCAATGATTCAAAACTGGCACCTTGAATGTTTTCTCAATCCATGATTTTGTTTCATAGTCACAATGTTCGCCAGCAATGAAAATGGCACGCAATGATTTCGTGGAATACTGACGCCCAAAACTAATTTCGGGATCGGCACGTCTTATGACACGAAAAGATGTTGGCACCGAAAATATGGAACAAACTTTATGCTGATCAATAATTCTGAAATTAAAAAGGTAATTGCAAATTTAAACTTATAACTCTGCTGTTTTTGGATCTGCCCATTCTTATGAACGTCTAGATCTCAACCAAACTTTCAGATTGCCAATTAGAATTTTTGTGTTGCAGTTCTATATTATAAGATATAAGTTCCGCAAATTTTGATCGATTTTGATGACAATTAAAAGGTACTTCGAAGAATTTATTTAAAATATGTGGTGAGGTGAAGTCGCTTCGATCAAATTTGGATATGGGTTTCTTTTTTAGGGGCCACATGAATAATCTTACGAAAATTTGTGATTCTAGGTAATTTTTACCATAATTATGTAGTCAAATATTGAAGCGATTTATTGGCAAAGGGTTGTGAAATTAGTAAGTTATTGAGAATAACTTTTATTGTATTAGTCCGCATAGCCCTAGTAAGTTTCAAATAAAAATATTAAACGTTTTAGCTAGAAGGTGCGAAATTCTAAAAAGGGTAACGGACATGACTTAATCGCTATGATGACGAATCAATTCGGAGTTAGTTGAAAGCTACTAAGTACTCACCTGAAGTACTGTCCAGGATCTGGTGTGCGATCTGGCTTGCCTTCATACATAACGCTTGTGGCACCCAGGCATAATGGTCCATAGCAAATATAGGAGTGTCCAACCACCCAGCCCATATCTGAGGCCGCCCACCAGGTGTCGCCAGCATTGACACCATAGATTTTGTTTAATGTGTACATCAAGGCAACCAAATGTCCGCCAATGGTACGTAAAACACCCTTGGGCTTATCTGTAGTACCTGAGGTATAAAGTACATACAATGGTTCGTTGGCCTCAATGGGCACACAGGGCACTGGCTGACCGCCCATGCTAAGCACAGAGGACCATGTCAGCATGTCAGTGTGTTCATCTACATTGCCCACAGGTACCTTCTCTCGCATAAAAATAATACTTCGCTCGGGCTTCCAGCGTGACATGTTAATGGCCGAGTTTAATATATCTAAGTAAGGAACTACCTTGCCAGGCTCTACACCTGCATTAGCTGCTATAACCAATTTAGGCTCAACGTGCTCCATACGCGAGCACAATTCCCGTGCTGCAAAGCCTCCAAAGACTACGGAATGTATGGCGCCTAGACGCGCAACTGCCAGCATAGCAATGATAGTTTCTGGAATCAGAGGCATGTAGATGACAACACGATCGCCTTTCTGCACACCAAGCTTAACCAAACCACCGGCAAGCAGTATGATATTATCGTACAGTTCCTGATAGGTCACATGCCGCACCGTATGGGTTAGTGGACTGTCATGTATAAGTGCCACTTGTGCACCCTTGCCGGCCAAGATATGACGATCAATTGCATTATAGCATGCATTTAGATAGCCACCCACATACCACTTGGTAAACGGCGGATTATTATTGTCCATCACCTGCTGCCATGGCCGATCCCAGTCAAGTAGCTGACCCAATTCTTCCCAGAACTCCACGGGGTTTTGCACAGAAAGCCTATATGCATCCAAATAGCTCGCATCATGAGCATCGAAAGGCATCCCACCTATGGAATCACCTATGATTGTATATAAAGCGTGGTATATATTGTGAATAGTATGCAAAACATATTAATAGTTTCCGCTTGCAGGTTCACTAGCCTTCAAAAGAAAAGATCACGAGAAGCCCTCATTAAATCGCAGTGTTTCAAATCGCCAAACTAATTAACACTTTCGGAGCGGCTCTGCGACGCAATAAAGCTTGAATTTAAAATTACTCTCCAGACGTCTCGGTTTTCGGTATATTGTATGGGCAGCATAATTAGGGCGCCATTGGCATTATAATGAAAAACTATTAAGTTTGCAAAAATTCGAAATTAAACTTTAAAGTTTCCGGTGCGAAACTATCGCCAGGTTTTATACTCGTATACTATGTATTTATACATATGTACTATATACAGTATATAGAATTGCTTGACATTATTGTGTCCTTTCGATAGATCGTTTAGTTGCATTTAAAGTGGTATGGCGTTATATCACCCGATATTTGCGTAAGCACTCAAAAGAAAAAGTGTTGGACACCACGAGACACACTTTTTGAGGTATAAAACTGGGAGAACGCTCTCTATAGCGTGGTAAATATTATAAGCAGTACTGTTTGCCTATGTATTTATAATACACAAATTACAATTCTGCATATAGCTATTTTAATAGGTTATTTTTTTCAAAGTTTATTTCACATTGAAAAACTAAATTCTTGTCATGCTAAACAGTACAAATTCAAAATCTGCACATAATATTTTTAACACTGAAGTTAAATTTTTATACATATGTATGTATGTATTGAATGTTTATATTATATACGAGGAACATTTTATTTTTTTTATATTCTGAAACTTACAACGTTCAGCATTAAATCTATTTGCTGCACCCAACTCCATTTTACGCTGTGTATTTTATTATTTTTTCTATTATACTCAAAATTATAAATAAAGCACATACATATACATAATATATATATATATAAAAGTATTCTATATTATATTTTTTTTATGGTATTTGGAAAAATTACCGCGCGACACAACCGACGAACTGAAATCGAAACTTTGCAATGAGTTAAAGAAATTAAATCCAGCATATAAAAACCCTACTTGAAAGTATTTTGTATACGCAACGTTGGTTCAAAGGTTTTTTTGGACTCACTCGCTGAAAGAGAAACGCTCTCAACCTATAGCAATTAAGAGGGATTACGTTTTATTAATTTGTACCCGTTTTTGTATAAATAATTTTATAAAATCTAAATCTGGAAAATAAAAAGAAAGATATTTGACCTTTTCATACAAAATGCATAGCATGAAATATTGCTTTAAATTTTAACAAACATAATCAACACTAAATTTTAGATTTTATAAAATAATTAAAAATTATATGATCATAATTTGTTTCATAATTTTTAATTGTGTTTTGAACATCACAATTTTTTTGGCATATTGAATGTACAAAGTACAGATTATACAAAAAAATTGTGTATGGTAATTTTTCAGGTATTTTAATTAAATCAATTCTTCCACTCTTGGTATTAAAATTAAATGCTTAAATTTACACGCTTTAATCTACATGAAACTCATATTGACGAAATTTTAAACAAAATTAAATAACCTTGATCGGTTTATTTCAGAAGAGACAGAGTTTTTGAAAAAAAACAATCGATTATGTTCAGATGATATTGGGAAGTTACTCAAGTTTAAATCATAATAAAACAAAAAAAATATATTTTTAATATCAATGAAACGAACTTTATTGGATAGAAAATTTTATGACATTAATATTTAAATATGACCGCCATGTGTGGCGCAACCTGGAACACTTTCAGCAGCATTTTCGGTTTATAACTCTTCGAATGTTGATTTCCAACAGTTCAATTGTCTCTGGTTTATCTAGTAGTAGTTTTCTGTGGATGCAATGGTTTTTCAGTAAACAATTCTGCTTATTTACGTACCCATTCAACCATAAATGGGATTCATCAGAGAACAAAATTTTGAATAAGTTGGACGAACGGAAATATTATTTTGATACATTATTGCAACAATTCGGAAGTTGTAAGTAAGTCTAACCAAAATAAATATCAAACCAAACTCAACAAAAAGCAACTAATAGCTGTTAAACTGGCAACTATCATTCTCGAACGGACAAAGGACAGGATTGAGAATACGCTCAAGAGGCATCAAGCGGGCTTTCGTAGTGATCGGTCCTGTGTCGATCACATCAACACACTGCGTATAATACTCGAACAGTCAACTAATTTTACATCACCGCTCTACCTTATGTTCGTAGACTTTGAGAAGGCCTTTGACCGAGTTAACCGCGAATGGATCTGGAAATCCTTAGATATGAGAGGGATTCCCCCGAAGATTGTTGCTGTTATACAGGAGTCCTATCATGCCGCAAGATGTTTCGTTATACATAATGGTCAGCTCTCTGACTCTTTCGAAGTGCGACAGGGAGTAAGGCAAGGGGATATTCTGTCGCCATTTCAGTTTTTACTGGCCAAAGACGATGTGCTGACTGCCACCGTAGGTACAACTGAGTGACACGGTATCCAATGGAGACCTTTTGAGAGGCTTAACCACCTGGATTATGCTGACGATATCTGTTTCCTGGCAAGTACCAACAGCGGGATGAACGAGATGTGTCAATCACTGCAAGTGAATGGAGAGATGGCTGGTCTTAGGATCAATTGCAACAAAACTAAAATAATGCACACTGGCCGCTCTGCACATCAGCCCATTATTCTGAGACAGACGCCCATTGAGGAGGTCATACAGTTTATCTATCTAGGAAGTTCTGTATCGTCAGACTGAGGAACGGATCTGGATGTTAACAGCAGAATAAGTAAAACCCGCAGCGCCTTTGTAATGTTGTCTTCAACCTGGAAAGTCTCAACCTCCACCACGAGAAGTTTACAGGCAGAAATCAACAGTATTGGCCGAAGCAGCAACACAGCGTAAAACGTGGCGACAGCTGAAGTATCTGGCCGCAGATCGGGAAGGATGGAGGAAGTTTGTGAAGGACTTGAATAAGAAGAATCTGTTAAATGGATTATCATATAAATCAGTGTTGCCAACTCCCTAAAAAATTATGCTGTATTTGAAGAAATTTGAGTTTTGTATTTTAGAAAATAAATTCTTGCCAGATTTTTATAAATATTATTATTAATATTATCCACACATTATTATAATTATCATAATATTGCAGAAAATGAGCTGTCGCGACCCCTGAGCAGAAAGGAGCTATGTGAGGAAGAATTTGATATAGTAACAGTAACCACCAAAAATTTGCTTATTGTTCATGAACCGCGTAGACAGGTCAACCTCACAAAGTGTCTTGATAATCATAAATTTTGTTTTGACTATATCTTTACTAAGCAGTGTACCAACGAAACCGTCTATGAGTACGCCGCCAAGCCGCTTGCGAATCATATCTTTGACGATGGCATGTCCACGTGCTTCGCCTGCGGACAGACAGGCTCAGGTAAGACACATACCATGAGCGGACAGCAAACTGCAAAACTGCCGAAACGGTATTTACGCTTTAGATTTGACAACTTATGCCTGCCAAAATTCGCTTGTCTGGGCTCGAAAATTATTTGCACTTTTTTCGAAATATACGGCTCGCGAGCTTTTGATCTTTTAGTACACGGAAAACAGCAGCTGCGTTTATTAGAGGACGGCCACCAACAGGTACAGGTCGTTGGTTTGAGGGAAATTATAGTTTCAAGTACCGAAGATGTGTTAAAGCTTATAGAACTCGGTAATGGAGTTCACCCCTGTGGACAAACATCAGCTAACTCAAAATCATCTCGATATCATGAAGTCTTTCAGATTGTACTACGTGTTGGGAATACCGACCAGCTGCACGTTAAGTTCTCTCTCATAGACTTGGTTGGAAATGAACGCGTTGCCGACAACTGCTTATTAAGCCGACAGACGCGACTTGAAGGCTCCAATATTAACAAGTCATTACTAGCATTAAAGGAGTGTATAGGAGCACTCGGCCTGCAATCAAAACACCTTCCATTTCGTGCCTCCAAACTAACTCAGGCGCTGCGAGACTCATTTATTGGCGGTAAAAAAGTCAAAACATTTATGATAGCTATGATATCGTCGGGACTACATTGTTGTGAACACACGCTGCGGTACGCAGATCGTGTCAAAGAGCTTTCTTCACCGGAGTCGCCCAAAACACGCGTAAAGCACAATTTGATAGAAGTACCTGGTAAATCGACGAGCTAAGCGCGGAAAAGTCCAGTAATGCATCCGAAAATAACGAATTGGCGTATTTGTATGCGAGTGCAGAGAGCAATGTGCACTCGGTGGCCACACAAACTCAGTTATCAGGATCGCAATGTGTTTCATTTAAATAATTTAAAAAAATGGAAATATATTTTTTATGTTTTTCAAAATGGTTTAATTAATTTATGATTTCTATAACAAATAGAGTGAAAATAAAAAGTCTAGATTTTTTTTACAAGTTACTAAATAATTTCTGACATGAGTATAACAAATCTTGTCTTGTGCCGAACACTGGTCTAAATTGTTTAACGAACCTCATACAACCCAACTTCATTATATTTCTCTCGTGCGTCCCATTTCAGAATATTGTTTTTGTAGCTCTCAATAACACCTTTATCAGGACATAATTGGGTCCGTTCAAAAGCAACTTCTCCTTTTTGCACTTCGTGGCTTAAATGTCCGACTGCCGCCATATTCTGATAGAAATTGCGTTCCTTAAATCATCGCAGAACATGGTACGGCGTGTTATTCTTGCATATGTTGTTAGTCGGTCTTTTCGATTCCAATGTACTTCTTACAAAGTTACTTTTGTCATACCATCTAGAGTAACTCGTAATTTTGGACCTAAGGGACCTTAAGACCTTACAATTTTGTAGATCTTATTATGCTCCGCACGAACCTTTCAGTGTCTTATGCTCTAACTATAATACCTTTTACGATTTCCTGTCTTTTAAACGGTCTATTCAATTTATCACTTCTTCTAAGTCATCTTGACTTGCCACTTGGAGCATCATTGACCAATCTCTTTTGGTCAACAGTGATCCCTTGGCACTTTTTGTGATATAATGTTAAATTTTTATCTTGCTTCCTTGTTTCAACTTTTATATTGTAAATCCCAGTGTCTGGCCAGTTCGTGATGTGAGATGGTGCATATCACTAACAAGTTCACCCATCGGGCTACCCTCTATTTTCTTTTCTAAATAAAATATACTTTTTTCATAATATAAGGTCATCTGAACTTAGTTGTACTTCTCTAATAAATAAATAATAATATTTAAAATCTGAAACGAATCACCAATGTAACATCCTCAGTTCTTTTAGACATTTACTAGGATGACAAAATAAATTATAATAATCGTTAAGGACAGAAGTATTGGAAAATATAAATAAATACGCAAACATCATTTCACTTTTATATATATCATTCGATTTAGATCAAATTTGATTTACTACTTGGGAAATCTAAAAAATCGGGTGCCAAAGGGTCTAGCTGGATAAGCTTTCCCCAGCAATATTTGAAAACTAATGATGCAGTTCGATGAATAATGTAAAAAAAAAATGTTTTCCAAAATTTCAGTTTTTAAAACTTAACGCGTTAGGGCTTAATTTAAAAAACTTGTTTTTCGCTTTTATTTATTTGAAACAAAGGGTATAAAAAAAATTATTTTTTTATTTTAACTGACACATTTCCTTTATAAAAAAATAAGAAAAGGTAACGACATCTTAATAAAAAAGCGAGTTATCCATCTAAAACTTGTTTTTTTTTCAAGGTCCTGTAAAAAACCCTTTGCGTAACAGGTTTATTTAATAAAGTCGCTTTATTTTGGAAAATTGAATAAGTGTTTACATATAATGTAAACATATAAAAAATGTTACTTTCATCTTATCCTACTTTTCAAAGAGATATAATTATTTCTTTTTTTTATCTTTTTTGTTTTTCTTTGTAGGAGGCGCTGCATCTTCAGATGTCAGGTCAACGCTAAAGCCGGTTATGTATGGCTTGACCAATCGAAATACCAATTTTTCGTGCTGTACATTGCTCGAATCGAGGCTTAAACGTACAGTGACTGGATCAAAAGAATGGAATATAACATTGCCACATCGTTGTGTGTGATCCTCCTCGTTAAATGAAAAGACAATATCCTTTTTGCACTGCTCGTTGCCTTCTTTACTATCCTTGTCGGTCTTCAAAAAGATGGTCCCCTCTAAGCCAAACTTAGGTATGAGAACTTGCAGAGCATTCTTGCGCACAAAGAGTATGTAACTAAAAAATAATATATTTCAATTATTAATTAATTAATATTAATATATTATTCATATGCAGTCTTGACATTGGCTTACCCATCTTCGTTTTGTTCCTTCCCGCGGAAAAACAAATGTGTATTAAGAGCAACCGACGCACGACCTGCATATTGGGCCATCTTGTGACGATAGTTCAAATTGTTGCACAATTCTTCGTTAGATTTGCGCTCAAGTAGCTCTGCATATGTACTATCGGCTCCAATAGAAGCGGCCAACAGACGGTGTACCATAATGTCTGAGTAGCGACGTATGGGCGAGGTAAAGTGTGTGTAAATTGGCGCAGCCAGACCATAGTGGAAAAATTCGTCCTTCTGCAAGCTGCCGCTTATAAAGTACACAGCTTGCATCATGCAGCGTGTAGTCAGTATTCGTATCATTGTGTTAAAGTATGGATTATCGTCCTTGACGCATTTATCTAGCGAATGCGATAGCGCAAGACCGGTATCAGTTTCCACTTCAAAGCCCTGATACCGCGCTGCCTTTACCAGTGGATCGAAATTTGTAGGTGGAGGCTTGGGATGTCGACGCAGAACAGCACACTCAGTAAACTCCTCGGCAATATGTTGCGCAACAGTTATATTGGCCAACAACATAAACTCCTCGACCATAGAATTTGTATCCCGCAACTGCTTGGCTTCTACTTCAAGGGGTTCATGAGTTTCACTGTCCACCTGAAAACGTATTTCCGGAGATGCTAGTACCAGGGCCCTTATATAAAAATATATGCATTATTAAAATATAAGCAATTTCAAGACCTATGTACATACCCATTATCCATACGTCTTTTTTTAAGTATTTTAGCAAGCCGGTTAAGATTACGCAACGACTCTGCGATTTCCGAATTTTGTGCAACGTCATCAATTAAGACTTGTGCCTCCTCGTACGTCATTGCTCGCTTCGACTTGATGACACTTTTATGAAAGCGTTTAGCAATCACATTCGCATTTTTATCCAACTCCCAAATGCATGAAAACGCAAAGCGCTCCACGCCGCCAACAAGCGAACACAAATTAGAGCTCAGAAGCTCAGGCACCATGTCAATGCGCTTACCCACCAAATACACAGTTGTACCACGTGCTGCGGCTTCTTTGTCCAGCGCATTGCCAGGCCGTATAAAATGGCTGACATCGGCTATGTGCACGCCTACCTCTAAGTTGCCGTTTGATAACTCACGACAATGCAGGGCGTCGTCTATATCTGTGCAGCCCGGCGGATCTACTGAGCAAATGTGTAGCTCACGTAAGTCCACTCGCTTTGCATAGTCCTCAGGTGTAATTACCCAAGGCATTTTTGGCAAAAAGCTTAGCACTTCCTCGGAGAATTTAGAATGAGGGACATCATGCTCCAAAAGTATGACTTCGTTCTCAGTATTTACGTCGCCCAATGGACCTAGCGAGCGCACAAAGTGTCCCTGCGGATAACGCGAGTTACGCGGCCACGAGTCAATGGTTACAATAATGCGTTGGCTTTTCAATTTATCTGCCTGGCGCGTCTCAATTCGAATACGCGGTATTTTCCGATCGGCGGGCACAAATATATGCCTATTGGTGTCCTCAATTAGGCTGGGTTGCAGTATGCCGCAATATTGGCGCCACTTGCGTCGTACAATGCCTACAATGCGGCCGGTGGGCGTGCGTTCCACATTTCCAGCTGCACGCACTTGTCGCAGCATGTCCTTTTCCTCCGCAAGTCGATCTTCGGCTGGCATATCATCAGCATATACATTGTTTTCCTCTAACACAATTTCACTTGGAGCTGACCATTCTACCTCAGGCAAAAGTTCAACGGCCACAATATCACCATCCACAGCGCGATTAAGAGATTCGCGGCCTTGAATTAAGATCTAAGCAGAAAAAAAAGCAATTGGCTATAGAATGGCAAACAACAAAACTTTTACTTACACTCTTTTCGAGCTGTTCCACATTAACATTACCCTCTAGATAGTTCTCTCTAGAGGCCTGAAAAGAACCTTGAAGCAAAGTTTTTAGCTTTAAGCCATCGAGTATCTCTTTCATGCTTAAATGAGGTGGATATTGTGGCATCCCAGGTTTCTCATTTTCGAAATTCTTATGCGATAGCTTATCTACTAGCATTGGAAAATCGGTTAGCGATTTTATATATTCTGCTGCAGTGCATACCAAAATGCCATCGGCCGTGGCTTTGGCTTGATTGCCTGCATCATCCGTCAAAAGCACAACGCGTGTTACAGCTCTTCCTGAGCGCTGAAAGGTTTTTGAATGCTGAGAGATCTGCAAATGGCTGTCATACCATTTAGTGGCCAAACGTATTGCGCGATCATTTCGATCGTTGGCAGTCTCATCCGGCTCACGATCAGCGTAGGTATCTCTGTTGAAAAATAAATAATACAAATGTATATTGTGATTTCCTTATAAACATGCATTATTAATGGTACTTGCCTGTGGTGTTCATTCACAAAAACGTAGAAATTGCGGCTACGATCGTGAATAACTTCATTAAAACGCTTATAGATGGATGAACTTTTGTGCTTCACTTCGTTAAGCACAGTAGTCAATACAACTACATTGTGAAGCACGTTCTCCTCAAGAACATCGATCTGGTCCAGTACCACATTTGTGTCCACTACTATATAGTGCGGAAATTTAAAAATGGTGCTATTTATTTCGTATTGAGATGTCAATGGGCAAATTTCATTTTGAAAACATTGAAGACAGAGGTCTGAGCCGCAACCAATATCATCACGAAGATAATGCTCTCGTACTATTTTAAGAATGTTTCCACGTTTTGTTTTACGCGTAAATTCACGTAAAGTTTGCATTTTAAAATGTTTGTGTTTAAAACTTGACCAGTGTAAATCTGTAGGCTCACATGTGTGCCAGAATAAGAGGTGGCAGACACGTTCAAACCTGCATGAAACTTATGCGTATAATTACTAACATAAATAATATAACAACAAGACCGCTTCAGCTGAATATACTAAAGATACAACATAGTATGTTGCACATACGTTGCAACTGTGGAGCAATTTTCGAAAGTAAAAATAAATTTAATTTATGGCTTGTTCACATCGTACGTTTTTGAGCGTTTTTACACACATGCACTAACTCAATATTCAACACTACACAACACTGCTACTAGTTTGCATTGGATTCAGCACGTGTTAGCGCGTTAAATATTGGGGAAACTTGTTAAATTTTAAAAAATGATTTCGAATGAAAAAAGTTTTCCGCGAGGAGGCATTGCGTATACAGACCAAAACTCCGAAGACCCTACATCAAATATCGTAAGTTTTTCCTTCAATACGCCTTAGCATAAATGTACATATACCAATTAATATGCGCTTGCAGGTCTTTGGAGCCACTCAACGAAAAAATAAAAAAGTCCCAAAGGCAAAGGAAAACATCCTCAAAGATATAAGTGATAATGCTGGTGAACAACTTGAGGCTGTTTCCGCGGAGACTCTTACATTTGACACGCTACAAGATGACATGCTTCTTATGGGAGTAGTAAAAGGAGTCACTGCAACTTCGCTTGAAATTGCGTTACCCGGACGCCTGAGTGCTCGAGCACTTGTTTCGGATATATCGGATGCATATACTAGAGTCGCAAAGTCTGCCATGGATGGCGATACAAATGAATACAACGATTTATCTGTTCTGTTCAATATTGGTCAAATTGTCTACGGTCGTGTAATTAAATCACAAAAACTACAAAACAATCGAACTAGAATACAATTGACGCTGAGACCAGCGGACGTGCATGCCGGCTTAACACATACAAACGTTAAAAAAGGTTTCATCTTTACGGGAGCTGTAGCTGAAATTCAGGAGCACGGTTACGTTATTGAGACTGGAATACAAGGATTGCACGCTTTTGTATCGCAAGAGCAAATGGTACAAACAAGGCGTGTAGGAGAGCTGGCATTTTTTAAAGTAAAAAGTGTACAACATAATGACAATCAGAGTACATGCACATGTGTGCAGTTAAATCAAAACAAATTAAAAGTACCCAGCCAAAACGATCCCAATCTAGACTACATATTGCCAAGCAGCATAGTTAAATTCAAAGTATTCAAGCATTTGAAGAACGGATTACAGGGTACAATTATGAATGAAGCTTTTACAGCGTACGTTAACGAACATCATTTTGCCGAGTCCTTGCATACGCCAGAGGACTATGATCTAAAAACAGAACTTGACGCACGCGTTCTTTATGTGATGCCATTAACTAAACTTATCTATTTAACACTTAATCTCAATCTTAAAGTAACTGGAAAGGAACATGAAGACATTTCGGTGCCAGATTCTGACGAAAAGTTGAAAGTAGGCAGCATTATTGAGAAAGCTAAAGTTTTACGAGTGGGCACCGGTGGAGTTATCTTATCTCTTGATAAAAAATACAAGGGTCTCATTTCGTATTCTTCCATCAAGTCCAATTATAAAAGTAATTACGATCAGGACCAAGTCATAGCAAAATATGCTCGTAAAACTAAGCACAAGGTACGCATCTTGGGCTACGACGTTATCGATGACCTCTACTTTTGTACCGACAATGAAAACGTGCTTAACGAGAAGTTGTACACTCTGGAGGACATTAAAATTGGCGACATTGTATCGGCACGCATAGTCAAACAGGATGACAAGATTCAGGGCTATAAACTAAAAATTGGTAAAGTAAACGGCCTAATCGAACATCTGTACCTAGCACCCAACATAAAATATGAAGTTGGGGTACGACTGCGCTGTCGCGTGGTAGACGTAAATTTGGAACGTAAAACCTGCTATCTCACCAATCGCTCAGAATACTTAAGTAAGAATGTCCAAGTGCTAACGACACTAGATGCAGCTCAAGTTGGTAACCTGTACACTGGAACTGTGGTAAAGTGTGAGACCGCCTATGTGCTCGTCAAGTTCTTTAACAGCATCAAAGCCGTCTTGCACAGGGAACGCCTAAACGGGCTAATGGGCAGCTCAGCTGGTTCATTCTTCGAAGGTCAGACGATAAAATTCAGAATTAATGGCAAAAGCAAAGAGCAGCTCACACTAACGCTGCCGGAAGAGAAGTTTAAGTTGGGTGAGATATGTCCCATCGAAATAACAAACAAACTAATCGATGGGTTTGAAATTAAAATTTCCCAACCTGGCAATAAGGACGAGCAAGATGAGCTGGAGGCTGAAACGTTTGTGGGATTGTTACCTCTGCGCATGCTGTCAGAGCACTTGGATCTACTAGAAGCCCAAAAACGTGTGCATATACCAGGCGAGCACACGAATGCCGTCTGTTTGGGCCAAAACATTTTCAGCTTGCGCGACGTTCCCTACTTTAGCCAGAGTCCATCCAAGGACTGGCACACAGTACAGCAAGGCGATGTTCTTCGAGCATATGTTAAGCAGGCCAGTGAAACGGTGGTTGATATTATGGTGCCTGTACGTAACTACAATAAAGTGGTCAAGGTACACGTAAAAATGCTACGGCAGAATGTTGTGCATGATGCGTCTATAACTCTTGCGCCTGAGCAAGTGATCTATGTAAAGGTACTCAGCAAAGAAGTGCAAACCAAAACTCTGACAGTATCGGCCAAGCTGACGGATGTTTGGGATGGACGACTCAGTGAGACTGCACAGTATGTGGAGCGGTATGTATACAGTTAAATTTGCTCTAAAAAGAGTAAAACAGCTAATTTGATTTTATGCTTTACTTTTTTTTCCCATAGCTATCTTAATGAAGTTTCAAATATCCGAAAATTACTGAAAAAAATGAAAGAACCAATAAGCAAATATGAAATAGGCCAGATTGTGACAGCCACTTTTCAAGGTGTGAATCCCGACAACAACGACTGGATTTACACAGTGGAACAAGGGCAAAAAGTTATGGCGGTGATCAAATCCACTACCACGGGCCCGGTAAAGGCGCCTTCTGTAGGCACTAATCATCAGGCCGTAATTTTGTGGATCGATTATATAAGTGATGTTTTGTTTATAAGTAACAAACAATTGGACCATAAACACATTACCCCTAGCAAGCAATTACCCGATAATCTGATAGCCAAAGTGGGCATGAAAGCGAAGGTCTTGCTGAAATTAGAAACTATAACAATTTGCTCGCTCAAAAAAGGCACAAATCCCTTAGTCATATGCCCTAATCGTTTGCACTACAACGATTTGGAAGACTCTGTTAGTGCCATGTTGAAAGAGGGAGAATTCTGCCATTTGGCATTTATACACAACAAATTGCCCATAGCTGTGCCAGAAACAATATGGAAGCTATGGAAGCAAGTTAAACGCTCTGCTGCATCATCTTCCACTGACTCAAAGAAACCCAAACTAGAGGATCCGCCAGGAAATGCGCTTCCTGAACCAACTTCATTAGTTTCTAAAAAGAGAGCAAAGGAAATAAAAGCGGAAAATCCAAAGAAAGTTAAACTAGAGAACGGAAAGGTAGAACCAAAGCAAAATAAACTATTATTTTTCGAGGACAAAATGCCAAATAAGTCGGCACCCACAGAAAAACACAAGGCAGCGGCAATAGCTAAGACGCGCTTGCCAGGGGTCGCGAATTTTTGGCAGACCGACGTTAACACATTAAATGGAAGCAATGTGGAGCCATCTAGTGACGAGGAGGATGATGAACAACAGCAGCTTGTAGATAGTGCGGGAAAAAAGAAACGCTTGACTGCTAAGGAAAAAGCTAATGCTCAGATTAAGGAAGAACAAAGATTGCGTGCAATTGAGGATCGAAATGCGGATCCTTCACAACGTCCCGAAACAATCGATCAATTCGAACGCCTTGTACTGTCAGAGCCAAACAGCAGTAAATGTTGGATTGAGTATATGGCCTTTTTGCTCTCCAACACGGAAGTTGAGAAGGCGCGTGCTGTAGCTAGACGTGCTATTAAGACGATTGGGTTCATTGAGTCTGGCGAACTTCTGAACGTATGGAGTGCACTACTTAATCTTGAGCTCATATACAACACAAATAACTTTGATGAAGTGCTTAAAGAGGCGCTAACCTGTAACAATAAATTGGACATTTATATGCGTTGTGTGGATATTTTCAAAAAAGCAGAACGTAGAGATCGTCTATTGGACATGATAAAGACTATACTGCGCAAATTTAAGACAGAGCTTAAAGTTTGGTGTATGGCAGCCGACGCCTACTTTTGTATAGGCAAGAAGGATTCTGTCCAACCGACACTGCAGCGTGCTCTTGAAAGTTTGCCCAATAACCAGCGTAAGTAGTTGACCTAATGCGAAACAAACACCCAAATTATTTTGTAATGTGTATCCCCTCCAGATATCGAATGTATTGTGGCGTTTGCAAAACTTTTCGCCAAATATGGTGACAATGCCGTGGCTCAGACACTGCTCGACGGTATTGTTACCTCATATCCAAAACGCCTTGATATTTGGATACTATATGTGGACATGCTAATCAAAGCAGGTTGTTTCGAATCGGCACGGTAAGTCTTTCAGTTTTTTTTATTCTTGTCGTGTAATTTACCTACGTCGTTGCAGGAACGTGCTGGAGCGTGCTACTCTACAAGAACTAAAACCCAACAAAATGCGTAGCATTTTTAAAAAGTTTTTAGACTTTGAAGAAAAGCATGGCACTGAAGAAACAACGGCCAAAGTAAAGAAATTGGCAAAGCAGTATGTCGAAAGCTGTAATACAATTCACAATACATAATTTTAATTTATAACAAAGTAAAGTTATAATTTTGATACTTTATTCTATAAAAACTATTTTAAATGAAGAGTGATTTTCGAATGCTCTACTATACTGAAATATATGTATGTGTGTGTAAATGATGCTGAATATTGAATGGCGCTTCTGTCATGAACACATTCAATATCATTCTTCATACCGTTTTCATAGTTAAATAAAAAGTACATATGTATAGTATAAATTGTAGTATGCATAGATATGATTAAAATGAGAACACGTTTTTTTTTTAACACTAATGCCGTTGTAGTTTACCTTTTTTGAGAGCATTACGACGATTTTGGATGAGGGTAGCATGATACAAGTAGGACATACAATGAGTTTTCTCTTACACATTAATCAATAATAAGAAGCAAGAAGTTTGGAAAAATGTTATACGCCTTCAATTTTCTGTCGCTTGTTTGTTACAAATTAATTTATACATAAAACAGTCGTGGGCGCATTGCCAAGCGCCCAATTTCATTCCTTGAAAATTCCACGAGCCTTGGCCGATATCTTGCGCACTCTTCCACGACTGCTTACGCTAACCAACTGCTCATCACTGTCAATGGCGCTGCTGACGCCAGCTTCTTCCGCGTCGTTGTTATCAAAATCTTCATTGTTTTCATCCATGGTACGACCATTTGCAGTGCTTGCGTGCTCAGGCCCATTGCGAATGCGCCTGCGACCCAGAGCGTTGACTTGATCCTCCTCATCGGACTGTTCATTGTAACGCGGTCGTTTTTGATTTCGACCGTTACGCTGGCTTCCACGACGGCGATTAACATTTTGCCGAGGACGGCTCGGTATTTCATAATCCGCGTCGTCATCGTCATTAATGTAAGAATTATCAGAAGTTGCGCTTTGGCCACGATCGCTGCTGCGTTGCTTCTGTCTCGATAACGCCCGTCGTGGTTTTCGTGAATTGCGCGATTGACGAGCGAGTGATTCTTTTGGTTTGCGGGAGAGACGGCCGTTGCTGGTCGGCACGTAAGATGTCAACGGTTGATTGTCTTCAGAGTCAGTTGCCGACGCTTCGTCGTCATCTTCTGTAGCTTGCGTGCTAGATCCACCGTCGGTGCCTTCATCAGACGGGGCCACTTCATCCTCGTCGTCCTCTTCGGTAGCTTCCTGACTACTACGAGCTCGAAGACGTCGCGTACGTGTGCTGGGCAACGTTGAGGCATTCGTTGTAGTGGTCGTAGTAGTCGACGTAGGCCGTCTATGGTTCAACATAGAAGATAGCACAAGTGAGCTCTCCATCGGATCCAAACTATCGTCTAGCTCATCGGCATTGCGTTGGTGTCGTGAGAGAACACGACGCGGTGCCCTAGCAGATCCACTAACGTTTCCCAAATAGTTATGATCATGCGTTGCAACGGTGGGCTGGCTTGTGGGTGACAAAGTTGTCGGCAAATTCGTCAAGGAAGTCGTTGAGGTGGCATGAGAGCGGGTCATGTGTATGCTACGTGTGGGTGTGGGCACGCGTCGCCTCAATGCAAGTGGGTGAGGTGCTGGGATGCTCGTTTTTGCAGGTGAGGATGCAGCTTCTGTACAAAATAAAAATAATTTATTAAATTAACTCCGTCCGAATATAGAAGTTCGAGATGAAAAAAACGTAATATTTACTATGCTGATTGTTTGCCAGGGGCTCGTTATCACTGTCGCTGTCATCATTATCTTCTTCTTCACTGTCCACCCGCGCTTCGACAATTATATTTCGGTTAGTACGCAACTGCCGCGATTGGGCTGGTTCACCTATCAATCCTAAGGCAGCGCGGCTCGTTGAGGGCAAGTCATCCTTCGTTGGGGTGGGCAGAATCTAAATAAAATTATCATTTTAACAATGCTCTTGTAAGTATCTTTGGTAAAATCAACCTCTTCAGCCTCCTCGCTTTCTTCTTCCTCGATATCACTTCCTCGACCCCAATCCATAATAGCCCGCTTTACGCTCTGTCGAGTGGGTCTACCAACTGGACCACGCGAGTCATTGTCCGACTCAATTATTCGACCGTTACGTACTGGCAGGTGATAGCTGTGATCGTTTTCTGCTGCATGCTGCGGACGTCGACTATTACTTCCACTAGCAACGTTGCCACCATTAGCTCGAGTGTTTCGGGAAGGACTCTCGAGAGTGGGGATTGCTGTGGCATTGGATGCAACTGCAAAGGTGCTTGAACCATTACCGGAAGTGGCACGTGACTTGGTAGGTCTACCCTTTTTACGTGGCGTGTGGCTTAACGTGTCTTGTGTGCTCTCATCCGCTTGCGAAAAAGTGGCTGGGGTAGTTGCTTCTTGACGATCTTCGTCAGAGGTTCCTAGCATTCGCCTCGTCCGACGCGTTGGTGTTGGGGCTGGTTGAACGGTGACGGCAGAATGTTCGTTTACACGACGTCGCTTATTAGCTCGACTTGAGCTATTAAGCTTACGCTTTCTGTTCAAGGCGTTGCTTGTGCCACCGGCACGTTTATTGCGGCGACGGTCATTGGGATTGTAGCTGTCCTCTGAGTCATTCTGCGAGTCTTCTTCATCACTGTTGTTTCTACGACGGCGGGCAGGACGGCGTCTGACTTGTGCTGGTGAGGCAGCATTGGAGTGAGCCTCCTCATCATCATCGTCGCTGCTTGCATCCGAAGTTGCTTGGGCACTGGACTCTTCCTCTTCGCTTTCCGAGTTGCTGCTGGGAACGTTACGACGATGATGAGCTGTCGAAGAGGATGATGTTACGCGATTCGAGCCAGAAGTGCTGGCGGATACAGGAGCGCCATTGCGCCGACGACTACGTTGATTGGCGCGCGTTGAAGTCATGGGCTCTTCCTCATCGTCGTCATCGTCATCATCGTCCTCGAGGCTACGCTGACGTCGGGAACCCATTGGTGGCTTATGTGTACGCCGAGTGGAAGTTCCTGCACCACGAGTGCTGCGATCAGTTCGCTTTGCTGGACTACTAGAGCCACGTCCGCTGCTTCCAGATTTGTTTTTATTAGCACGTCTGCGAGCGGTTTTCCAACTGGTAACCACCGTTTTGATGTGCGACTCAAAAAGTGCGCTGAGACGCAGAGTCATTGAATAGATCTGCAAGAGTAGACACAGTTGCGCTTATTAGTCTTTCTAAAAGGTGAGTTTTTAGGCTAAGGACCGTTTTTACAATCGGAGGCCAACTTAAGCAGTAAACACTATCGATTTCGTTGCGATATTTATGCAAGTTAAAGCCGAGTTCAAAATTGTGATGCCTGATATTGTGACACCCCCTTTATTGACGAAGAATGTAACCTTATCAGTAATTTGTCTTTATTTAATAACACGTCCAGTAACCGCGACATTAACTTGTAGGCACATCTTGACTGTTCAGTCGATAAGTATCTTTATAGATACTTCAAAGTATACACAGACAGACGGAAGTGTGAATTTAACGTACTTTAATTTTTAAGTATATTTTTCGCCGATATTTTACCATTTGGATTTAAATGCGGTAATTCATGAACTTTTCTTTTGTCCCAAATGTGAAAGTTTCAATATAGTACAAAAGTCGACCGCCTGCGCTTAATAGATATTGCAAAAACTTATTAAGCTTATTAAAAATTTATACTAAAAAATTTTGTAAAAACGACCCTAAGTGTGTGGTTCCGTAAGTATTTTTTTAATAGGCCAAGTTCAACCTTACCGCAATGTTATCCTATTTAGGTTGATGGTCACGCACGGATCGTCATTCATATGGTTTAGTTCAAAATGTTTGTATGATGGGGTTAATTGTTAACACACACATATTTTGAAAGATTGATGGTTGTTTATGAAGTGGATGGTTAATTTGAAGTTTGAAGGCATGTTTAAAAGGCAAAAGAATTGTAAAGTAGAGATGAGAATGTGGTTAAATGAAAAGCAAAACTAAACAATAAAAAGCTAAATAAAAGCGCACGCTGTTTCATATAAATTTACTAAGGATGTATAGAATGACGATCTGCACTAAATGCCAGTTACTGGAACTGATTCACACACTCACCCGCGAACGTTTGTTGGTGTTATAGTTCTTTGAATTCTGGAATATTAATCGCACATCTTTCGCAAAATCCAAAGGGTCCTCATAATTGCCACCCAGCAAATCCTCTTTAACCGTTCGGAGATCCATTGGTGTGGCAATAATTTCCAAGTAGTCGGGGAACTCAATTGTATCGACGGGCTCTCGGAACGGTATTGAGTCTGGACGCTGACACATTAAATCCAGCAACTTACGACAATCGGACCGCCAATCGCCGTCTAAGCGTATTCGACTTGAGCTTTATTTAACAAATACAAAAACAGATCAGGGATACATTTTTTTAATGGATATTGTTTTCTTCACTTACCGTCGCGTCGAGGAAACGCGCTGTCGTGCTGCTGCGGCCGATGTGGTGGGACCTGTGCTGGTAGATGGCACAACATCTGAGTCAACTTCATTTTCCGACTCGGACGAATGATAAACGTCCACAAGCTGGTGATAAACAGCGGCGACGTCTATTTCATCAGCATCCCTATTGTATGTGGACAAGAGTTACACATATATATTTCAGGCTTCTTAACTATGAATTTACCTAATAATTCGCAGACACAAGTCAGTTACAATGCGAGCATGTTTGACTATGCTTGTGTGCCGACGATTATATTGCTCTGCATTGGTCGCCAAATAACGAACATCAAACTGAGCCGAAGTTATACGACGATAAAAATGATTTTCAAAGCGCGACTTGACTGTTGTCAAATCAATGGGGTACTCAATCAGATACGCGTAGTCCGGATAGATATTTAAGTCCACTGGCGCCAAAAAATGTTCAGCTATAGAGAGTCGCATGACCTGAAAACACAATCAAAAATATAAACCAGTGAAAAATGTAAAAAAAAAAATCATACTTTAAAAAGTAAATCAGATAGTTGGAAAACTAACCTGCTCTAGGCCATTAATAATTCGGCGGCAGGTGCCATCGCGGTCACCACGGTGCCACTCTTCCGACTTAGGTTGATACAAGGTGGCGCGTATTTCCTCAGGTAAAACCGGCACAGCACCACCCACCTCCTCGGGTAAGCGTTCCTCATCAATGGGCTCCATGTCCCAGGGACTCATGTACTCATATTCTCCATTGTCCCAGCGTACACGGAAACACATAAAGCAGGATTCAGGAAAATCGGAAGAAAGTGGACGCCTTGATTCGATTTGGCCCATCCACCAGCCATCGCCAATCATGCAACGAAAACGATCACTAATGCTCCAATTACGCTGAACTGCCAGGTCAAAGGTTTGCCGAAGAACTAGAAAGTCCAGCACATCAGGCATATCATGGTATTTGATTTTGAACGTAGTGCCGTTCATATTGCCCTCGTCGTCAATCATTGCCAACTTAAGGCAGCAAAGCCGCGGTGGTCGAATCTCATACTTGATGCCAATGACACGTACCAGTTCATGGTCGCGCAGCGTGTGAAAGTTCCATGGCTCAGAACTGTGCGATAACTTGTAAACCTTTTTTAGACGAACAGCTTCTAAGTACCGCTGATGACCTTGACGAAAATATACGACTTCATCGCCCATTTGTGGATAGTATGGAGCCTTCCGAGGTATTACCTCAGACAGCCACTCAGCTGGTCTGTAGAGCTCGGGTATTTCACCATTTGGAGCTGTGGGTGGAATCAGCACACGCTTCCGTCCTCGTTTTTTAGCTTGGCTACGGCCAACATCTGGTGTTTGACCCGCAGCTGCCGCACCTTCATCGTCACTACTATCTTCGCTAATGGTACGCCGACGAGATAGCGGCTTGCGCTTTGAACGTTTTGGCGGCTCTAGGTTTGGACCGGGAGTATCGGCTACCCAGTCAGAGTAGTCTGAGCTATCTGTATCAGATTCATCGCTAGAATCTTCTAAATTCTCCTCCACATTTGAATAACTCGTATCGCCAGATGAATTTGATGTGTCTTCTTCTTCATCTTCTTCATGTACTGGAACGGCATCATCAAAATGCTCCTCTTGATCTCGAACGGCACGAGTGCGGTAAGCGGGCTGATTCTGGCTTCCTTGTGCACCACGTCTACGCCCGGGTCGTCCCGACCCACCATTTGATCGCGTGTTTCGAGGTCTTCCGGAGCCTGCTAGTAATGAAGATGCTGCACTGGCAGTGTTTATCATAATTGGACGTCGACGCATTTCTCGTTTGTACTCCTGCGTTTCGTACTGTCCAGCTGAGTAAATGGTTTGTTTAAGATTCTGGAGCTGGGCATACTTCATCGGTCGCACGTATGTGCGACGCACAAACTTAATCGGAAGGGCTTGCTGTGGTGATTGTTGTGGGGACGATTGCTGCTGCTGAGCCTCTGCTGGGCGACCCCATCCAGCGGAGCCCTGGCGTGGTGTGCTCGAGCCTTCCGTTATTGAACGTCTTCCGAATGCGCTGCCCGGTGCGGCGCCACCGAGCACATTCCCTGCACCACTAAGACTTGATCGAGAGTTACGACTATTTGAGTCGGGCAACTGGTCTTGACCCTGTCGCATTATCATCCGTTCAAACGACTGATTTAAATTATTAACCGATTCATTGGCATTCGAATTACTTTGCCGGTTGGCCAATGCGGCGATCATGCGATCAATGTGTGCGTAATTTGCAGCGTTCGCTGCCTGCAGTGCTGCACTTCGGTTCAAGGGAGGATTAACATTGTCTTCGATAACAATGCCATCAGCGCCGACTGTTAGATTTGGTATTAACTGATCCGTGCTGCAAGTTTCTCGTCCTGGTACAAAGCGCTGGTATTTGGCAGGGTGTGGATTGCCATCGGCGTCGACAAGAAAAGGCGGCGGCATCAGATGAGGCATTATCTGTGTCTGTTCATCTATAACATGATGTTGTCCATCGCGCAGCAGTGGTCTAAAGTCCGTATGGAAAAATAGCTCAGTAGGCAGCTGAAGTAAAAAAAAATTGTGTAAAACAATGTGATATGAATGAAATGAAAACTAACCATTTTGTACTTATCCGAGCCTATTCCGAGACCGAAGATCAAAATATGTCCATGCGAATCTGTAGCGGCAATCATGGTACCGTCAGGTGACCACTTTGCATCGAATACACTTCCGTGTCCTTGGCCATCAATATCATTGAAAAATCGAGCAATACTTGTGCCCTGCTCAATGTCCCACAAGAACACCTGCCCATCGTGGCCGGCCGAGAGTAGAACATGCTCATCCTTGGGATTCGATTCGAGAACATACAACTCATCTTTGTGGCCGCGTAACACTCGGTGAAGCTTAGCCGTTTTCGAATCCCAAATTTTTATCTGACAGTAATGAAACCGTGATTAAGGTTATAAATCATGCGTAAACCAATTTAACACTTACCGTGAAGTCATTGACAGCGGTTATAACATATCTGTCTGAGGCATCCCATGCAACCATTGTGACTTTTAATTTTTTGCCCTCCTCTGGCTCAGGACAACTAGAATAATTATAAATATGTGAACAAAATCCTACTTTGAATTTTTTTTATTTTTGTATCTTACCTTGGCAAGCGTTCTGTCATGGATAGCTTAACACTCTTCCACTGTTGCGATTCGAATGTCCAAATATGCGCAGTGCCGTCTTTGCTTCCCGATATAAAACGTAAGCCACGATGAGACCATTGTACCGAATCGACAGCGTCCGTATATGCCTCTGTTTCTAAAATACGCTTTGGTCCATCTTCTCCCATCATATATACACGAACATGATGATCAGCCGATCCGGCGGCCAGAAACATGCCACCTGGAGAAAATGTTGTGCACATCATTTGTGCTTGACCGGGGCGCAACTTTTCGTGGTATTGTGTAGGCTTCGGAGCGAAAGTAATTTTCTGACCTCGCGGTGTGGAATATTGCCAAAAAGCAATGGAGCCATCAGTGCTTGTCGTGACCAAATACTTAAGATCGCTTCGCGGCGATGGGCAAAAGTTGACAGAGGTTACCATTCCTGTATGTGCGGCAAGCACAGCAATAGGTGATGTAGTTTGCATGTCCCAGACTCGCAAAATTCGATCTACAGATCCAGCCGCTAGCATTGTATTGTCCAAATTAATGGCAATATCGGTAATCTCCGCAGATGCACCTCGCAATGTAGCAAGCAGACGACCGTCTGAAGCGGACCATATTTTAATGAGCAAATCATCGGCACCAGTAATTATGTAACGACCAGTACGATCAAACAAAACACAGTATACCGAAGACAGATGTCCAACGGTACGGCGCAATAACTTAGTTTTACCGTACAAGCCAGTGGGCACCAGCAATTTACGGCGTACTGCTCCTCCATATTCGCGGCCAGTTATTACTTTAGCTGTAATAGATATTTTTTAATTGAATACTATATCAATATAGAGATTAACGCTTTTTATACGTACTTAAATTGTGTATGGGCTTGGTTGTTGATGAATCTGGCAGTGATAACCCATGTAGGCGAGTGCAATAGTCCCGCTGAGACCGATAGCGGTAAACTGTGTCTTTTGTGCGTAACAGACTTTGCCGGCCAGTACCGAGCAAGGAGCCAACACCTGGCACGCTTGGTGGAAGCTCCTGGTCTACAAGTGGTCCCAGACGACTGCATATTTCTAACAGATGATTATTGCTAATGTGGGCGTATTTTTGTTCCTAACAAACGATAAAAATGTCAAATTGTGCATACCGACAGCAATAAATCGATAAGTTTTAATATCGATAAGAGTTGCCCACAGCACGCTAAAAAGTATACTGTACTCGCTCACTCGCATGTAACAAAAAATTACCTTAATGCGAGTTTGTGCTTGCGTGTATATAGAAATAAAGATGTCGCCCACAGCACAAAAATTTTTATATGTAATTTTTTTCTTTAATGTGATTTTTCATTATTTCTTTTAGAAATATTCCGGGCTTCATTTATTACGTTCACTTTAGACTTTTATTTTTAAACTTTAAGTAATTTTTTTTTTTAATTATTTTAATTTTTTTTTATGCATTGTCAATAACAATTAAAACTTTAAAGTTACTATCACAAATTTTTTTTATTAACATACCACAAAAGACACCTCTCACTAAACTTTCAATCAATCGATTAATGACCTGACGTCACGAAATCGAACGAACAAAGAAACACTAAAACTGCAATACACAATCT
The DNA here is from genome assembly GCA_037043745.1 of Chymomyza amoena. Taxonomy (NCBI): domain Eukaryota; kingdom Metazoa; phylum Arthropoda; class Insecta; order Diptera; family Drosophilidae; genus Chymomyza; species Chymomyza amoena. The sequence continues at coordinate 80,334 of JBAMAX010000113.1, forward strand.
CACTTATGCAAGTAACTCTTTAAAACACACACCACAGCTCCATGCAAATGCACTAGCCATCAATTTAATTACTTACCAATTCAGCAAAGGTTTGATCGTGCTCATTGCCTAGCCAGTCAATACGTCTGGGCAGTACCTACGGCGAGGAAACGAAAAGGGAACATAAATTTTGTTATCAATTAAATTCTTACTAGCAACGCACTATGACGTATTCTATCTTTCTTATAGCGAAAGAGGCGGCCTAATGCCGAATAATTTTTCCCCAAATACTTAAAGTAATAAATTAAAAAAAATATACGGACAATCGCAGATTCAGTACAGGCTCCGCGTCACTATAATAAGGGCGTATGACAAATATAATGGGATTTCATTCGTTGCCGGCTGTGATACAACAGCAACAAATTTGAGACCAAAACAAAAATAAAATAAACAAACGTCACGGAGTTAACATAAACCAAAACTTTTTATCCTCGAACTTGCAATTTGGTGCGTCGCTTGATATACCCCTAGACATCACAGTACACACTGAGTAGCTTACCTTCTTTTGCTCTAGTTCCTGTACCAGTACCTGTAATATTTTAAAATTGGGATTCGGTTAGTAAATGTTTGTAAACAAAACGAATTCAAACGTTAAAAATTGCGCTCTTTTGGATTTTCAACAAGCATCCGACTACCGACCTTTGCTGTCTCCTTTAGAGGTCCCGCTGTTAAAAATTTCGATATCAGGAAGTATAATTCTGGAATAAAAACCATTGTGAATTATATAAATGCAACAAGTTATATTGCAATTGCACAAAGCTATAATAAAAAGCATTATTTTTGTTAGCTATTAGATGTAAAAGTTTTTATAGACACAGGCAGGCGCTGAACCAGCCGTAGCTACTACTTCACAGCTAAGCCCAGCAAGCAGCACCCATATTCATAAACAACACTATGTGAACACTCTAATTTACCTGGCACTATCGCATCATTTATGTTGCGTTGCCTATTTTCCATTATTCATGTCGAATTACACTTCAACTTATTACAAAAAAGTCTTGGTACTTTCTTTACCATAAAAAAATAATTTTTTTCTGCTTCTTCTTTTACAAATTGCCATTCAAACAATAGACAAATTTTCGATAGTAAACTTGATATCGTTTTTTTTCTCGATATGTACGTGAAGTGTTTATTAGTACATTTTTGTGCTAGTCTTCTTGAAAATCACATCTGGACAACCTACACAAGTACGTTTTCTGTTTCCATTTTCCTCTGCAATTAAAGTTATACGTGCTCCACATGTAATTCCTTGCTAAATACTAAATAATAGCGACAATATTGAAATCAATGCATTCACGAACTCATTACCAAAGCTAGTGAAAAACTCGCAAAGATGGAGTGCAATTTGGGCAGCGAAATAGGCCTGAAGATGCGCGTAAGTAGCGGCAATGCGGAAAATCAATGAACTCATAATCTGCATTTCTTTATGATATCAAGATAAATGATTTTCTATTTTTAATCTAGAGCGCTGTCAAGGCAAAATTGTTGGAGCTAGGCACTGGCGGCTCTGCAGGCTTTATAGACGATGAGTTGCCAGACTACGTGATGGTTATGGTTGCAAATAAGCGCACTAAACAACAAATGAATGCCGAACTTAATCTCTTCTTAGGCGACCAAACTGATTTGTTTGTTACGTGGTTGCATGAAGTGCTACAGAAGCTTCAAGAAGTCACACTGCCTGCTTCAAGTGGTAAATAAGCTAATTGCAATTTATTTTTATTTAATAATCTTTTTTGTTTTAACAGCTGCCAACAAAAAACGTAAAACACGCCAAATTGAAGTGCCCAAAGCAAAAGAGAAGAAAATTGCTAAAAAAGATAAAAAGGGCAACAGAAAATCCGCCGATGATGTGCAATCATCCGTGGCTGAACCATCAACAACATCAGCAGACTCTGCGCCGGTCATCGGTTCCATAACCGATGTATTTGCTGAAGAACTCTTAGAGAAGGCAAAGAAGTCTTTGGACTTGAATATAAACATGAAAGACGAGATTCTTCAAAAAAAGAAAAAGCGTAAGTCAGGCGAAGAGCATCCAATACCTACATCGGATCCGGCGCCCACGAAGGACTTCGATATCCCAACCATGTCAGAGATAAGCTCGACGACTAGCGGTAATGCCATAGCCAAAGATATTAGTGCACCTAGTGGCAATCGTGAGAAAGACCTTGCCGAGCTGGCCGAAATTCAAAAGAAAATTTATGCCGCAAAACAACATCTTCGCAAGATTGGTGAGCTCGAAGATGGTGATCACAGCGAAGATGACGATTTTTTAAATCTTAATGAGAAGGATGATTCTGTGGGTAACGACTCCGAAGAAGTTTACAAACCTTCACAAGAAGCTGCCGCAAGGAAGACCAAAAGTCCTATAATATTCAGTCGACGAACCGTGACACCAGAACCAACTCAGGCTGTACGTGACAAACAAATTGAGAAGCAACATGAACGGCGCATTGAAGTCGATAAGGCCACTGAAGAGCATTCTGATCGTCGCTCAGTACACGATCGTCTTGGGTGCAAACCTCAGGAACGCACCCCACGTGCGCAAAAAGAGCTTTATGTTCCGGCTCATAGGCGCCGTGGTGAACAGGAATCAGATAGACAAACCGACCGCAGTAGAGAACGTATACAAAGGGAGCGATCGCGAGAGCGTGATAGAGATCGGGACGCCTCAAAAACGCGGCGATCTCCAAGAGATGATCGATCCTCTAGGCGCTCTCGCAGTCTCGATGGCGTTACTAAGCATCGCATTGGCTCTCGAGTTATTGTTGCACCTAGTAAACCTCCCGAACCGTCTGATGATGAAGATCTGCTCGAGAAGCCTGTCAATTCCATCATCAAGATAAAGCCACGACCGCACGTGTCACCTCGCAGACAAGCTTGCAAGAATCTGTTGTTGCGTGCGGTAGCCGATGCTCAGCGCTCAACGATACTGGCTAAGCCAGTGGCCAAGAAGGATAGCGACGAACCGGAACTTATTAGCTTAACAATGGGAAAGCGAAAATCGAGTGATGTTGGCTCAAAATCATTTCGTGATCGCGAACGTGAACGTGCCAAACGCAGTGCTCCAAGCAATGAGCTCTTTCGTCGCACCACCCGTGAGTTGGTTGTGAATGTTCTGCAGCATGATGCGAAGCGCTCCAGGCGGGCTGTTGGCAGTCGTGAACGCATGGAAACGAACGTAGAAGCCAAGCTTGTCGAAGAAGAGTACGTGCCCGAGCTAAGCGGTATCAATAAACGTTATAGTGGGGAGTACCAACCATATGTACCGAAACTTGTCGACAATAACGAAATTGACTTGCATATTGGTTCTCATGATGAAACCAGTCAAAGTTCATCAGGTCCAAAGACCCAGTTTGTTGTTACTTTGAACGGTAAGTCTCTAAGATAAGTTTTGGAATTATACTTTCACTCATTTGTTTTTATTTTAAAAGGTGACAAGTCTTTGGGAACATTCAACAAACGTTCAAGTGCCTTGCGGAAGCGTACTCCTTCGCCCACAACAGCACAAGTGTCGTCGTCATCAGCAAGCAACAACACGGAACCTTCTTCGACGACAATGTGCATCAGTAGGCGTGCAAAATGTGACTTAAAGATTAGGGAGCGCACTTCCTCGAAGTCGCCCACATCGAGTAACACGCCGCCTTCGTTGGTGTCGCGTAGTTTACACCGAAGCGAAGTTTTGCGTCTGCCCACGGAAATAAAGAAGATTATCATAAAGAATGATACCGATGAGGACGATGAGCCGGCATTGCACGAAGTAAAGCGTAAAATTGTAAAGCGATTAGAACAGTCTATTGGGGGTGCGCCAATATCTAACAATGGTTACAAAAAAGTTGAGGAAAGTGTTGCGAAAATTAAGGAAGTGGAGCGCTCAACCACTCCCCCGCTACCGCTAAAAAAGCAGGCGCAAAGTACTGAAAAACGTGCAACGAGCAATGAAAAACCAACGGTGGCAGCCGAGCCTTTGCAACCAACTAAGAGCAAGCATACTCCTATAAAATACACATTAAAAAGTGAAGAGGAACCGCCGGTGGTACCAATAAAAAAACGACGATCAATTAGCCAAGAACTAACTACTTACGTACGCGATTCTTCCACAGAGCGTCGTAAAATCTCAATACGCACAGTGGAAGATAAAAAGTACGATAATTTGCCAGCATGTAAGTATTATCCTTGCAATATTATTTACCCTGATTATCAATTGCTTACTTTTTCAGTAAGTGCTGTTAGCGTGGACTCAACAGTCTTGAAGGTATCCAAGCCAAAGGAGAGGTGCAAATATCATCCTAATTGCACCAAACAATTCTGCGATTACTATCATCCATCGGCGCCATGTAAATCCTTTCCCAACTGCAAGTTTGCCGATAAGTGCATGTACTCGCATCCCAAATGCAAATTCGACATGGCCTGTATGAGCATTGACTGCAATTTTGCGCACAGTGGAGCACGCGATCTAAACCATGTTCAGCTTTCGGCGCCACCATTATGTATGTTGTATACATATGATACAAATCTATTGTTTTTTATATCATTTTGTCTTTTTAATCCATTTTAGCTTCGCATGTAATACCCGTGCAAAACTACAAATCTATTTCGGCTCCGATTACCACAACCACTGCGACAACCATGTGCAAGTATTATCCAAATTGTACTAAGGCGGGTTGCACCTTCTATCATCCGAAGCCATGTCGCTATGGCAAAAACTGCATCAATAAGTTGGAGTGCATTTTTTATCATCCGGAAATGCAAAGCAAATTTAAATGGGTTGCATCATTGGGTTGAGCGCACTATACCGACAACTTTCTGAATAGGAACTTAACAATGAATTTTTAAGAAATACTATCTAGCGAATAGCAACCATTTTAACTAAACTATTATTATGACATATGTTCAAGCGTTTTGGGTTCTGTTTACATACCTAGCTAAGTTAATACAAATCATGTTTTCAAATATGCAGCGATATATGCGTATAAACACCTATATATTTAATATTTTAATTAGATTTTAGTAGATTGCCTATTGCAAGCATTAAATTGTTATTGAAAGGCAGCTAAAACTGATGCATTCGATTTGCAGCTTAACTTTAATAAAGACGACATGAGCAACAGTCGGTAAACAAAATTAGCGAAACACAAAACTTACTGTGAATTGTAATTTAAAATACAATGAATATTGCGAAAATAATGCAGTGATCATCGTGATGTTTGTTTTTTTGTTGGTCAACGGCTTTATAACGCAACTCTCAAATGTTAACCGAAGTCATGAAGGGCGTGTGCACACATGTTTTGATAAGACGACCAAATCGTTATAAAATTGGGCAACAGTCAAACTGCTAGTGGATGTTAAATAAGGAAAATCCATAAATGGATTTTAGGTCTTATATTTTTATTTATAACTGTCTGGTAGTTATGAATAAGATGTTAGAAAGAAAATAATAAAAAATTTAATAATTAAAATCATATTCTTTTAAAGCCAACCAAAAATTTGTATTTCTATTAAATAGGTAGGTGTATTTGAAGATATGCACCTGCAGATTAAAACAGTAAGTTAACATTAACGATTGTAATAATATATCCTTAAAAAAATTCGGAAAATGTTACTGTTTAACGAGACCTGCTTGCAATGTTATTCAATTTTGTCATCAAGAAAGCCACAAGAATCTCCACGCTGTCAATTAGGCCAAACTTTTTTAAATAAACTTCCTTAAATTTATCTTTAGGAATGTTTGATTGCTCTAGCACATATAAGCTTTTTTTTAATAGGAAATCCTTCCGCTTTTAACAAAATTGATCGGGTAACATTGGCCTTTATTTAAAAGGTAAAGTAAAATAAAATTCCAAATACTATTGGCTTAGATAAGACACAGATTTTCCGAAAAAAGTCGAAAAGTTTATTAAATATTACAGTCTCCTAAGTTTACACTTAACGATTAAAGAGCAAAATATTTAAATTACTTATTAAATAAGTTAATGCACACAAATAAATTACATCGTTTCTGTAAGGCCTTTAAACTGTAACAAGGTATTTTTTATGTATATAGTACGTTATAATTTTATGCATACAGGAATTTTTTTTTTTAGCTCAGCTAATCGATTTTAAAAGACATACAAATTTATTTACAAAATACTCGTGTGTATAATCGTCCATATTCGGATATTTTGTTGTGGTTCATTGTTATGTGTGCAATAATTTACTTTGTTCGCAAACTTTTAGATAATATATAAAAATAACTTATAAATAGATAGATGAAAATATTAATAGGACCGGTTTGCACAAATACTAAGTCTTAACGAGCCTGAAGTGCATTGTACAACTGAAACTAAATAACGACTATATAGTGATTGTCACACGAATCACTTAAATAAATAGACAACAGTATTAATACACATATTTCTATGTTATAAGTAACTATCAAAGGGCGTCATATTCAGACAGAGTCGACTGAGTGGATTAAAATGAGGCAGTCTGATGGAAGCCTTTCTACTGCTTTTGAGCACCTTAAAAATAATATGCCGTATCTAAATTAAAATTATAAGAAAAATTGCTAAATATTATATGGGCGGATGACAAAATATCGTTTTTGCTTTGCTAAACTATTTGCTCGTTAACTAAATAAGTCGCTCTTCGGGGGGTGGTTTGAGCACGTTGTCCATTTCCAGACGCGGATTGCAATACTCTTGAGCACTGGGACTATACGTGCCACGTGTTGCACGTTTGTTTCGTGCCATAACCAAAAACGTTCCTAACAAAGCTCCAGCAATAAGCAGTAGCACTACAACAACGGGTATAACTATAATGGCTATATCTGTAGTTGAGGGTCCTTCATCTTTGGCAGTGATCTGTCGAATATAACAAAATTCCGATATATAAGCCGATTAAATTAATATTTATGTATGCAAACTTACCGGTATCGTACAATTTTTCCCAAAAAATCCTTCTGTGCAAGTGCAATTGTAGTCTATTTCTTCACCACAGTTCTCAGTGCAATGCCCTCCATTAGCGCAAATATTGGCATTATTGCATGGATCGGTAAAATTGCAATACGCACCGCAATTAGGTTTTTGACATAGGCAATGGAATGTGCCTGGTAAATTTATACAGCGGCCCAGGTCACCACAGTACTCCATTCCAAGGTCGCATTCGTCAATATCAATTTCACAATGTACGCCCTTGAAGCCAGTTCCCAAACAGTTACACTCATAGCCTCCAATCAAATCATTGCATGTACCACTATTAAGACAGGGACTCAAGGCACACTCGTCAATTTCCTCACTGCATAATCTGCCTGCATAGCCCAAGCTACATTTACATGCTGGCAGCTGGGAAAAAACACATAGTTAGTGTTTAATATGGAATATATACATTTTTTTTAATCTTACCAAGTCGGTGGTTAAGCATAAGCCACCATTTTCGCAGGGCGTCAGCTCACAGAACGGAATGTCGCACAAGGGACCTTCAAAGCCTGGAGAACAAGTGCAGGTAAAGTTGTTTCCAGTTTGAGAATCTATTGAAAAATGTATTGATTAATAATAAACTCAGATCATCTCTAATTTTTCACTTACTGTAGCCGTTCTCACAAGTGGAGCCATTGCGACATGGCTGGTTTTCGCAAGTCATTTGCTTCAGCACGTCACACTGCAGTCCCATGTAGTCATCAGTGCAATCACAATGATAGGCTGCTATCAGATCTGTGCAGTTGCCGCCATTATGGCACGGCTGGGAAGCGCACTCGTCTATGTTTTGTTCACAATAGCGACCACGGAACCCATCCTGGCATTCGCAGAGGAAGTCGGCTACAAGGTCACGGCAAGTACCATTGTTTTCACAGTGCGTGTTTAGGCATTCATCAATATCTGTGCCACAATCGTCGCCTTCGTAGCCTGCTTGGCAGGTGCATGCATATTCATCCGAGGGTGCGTTGCAGTAGCCCTCATTTTTACAGTCGGTTTGGAAGCACAAAATACATCCCTCTTCAGGTCTTGTAGAATTGAGGCGAAACTGCGACTGTAGGTGGATGGACACATTTTCGGTAGGCGGATACAGCTCGGTATTTGAGAAATAAGGCAGCAATAAGTCGCCAACGCGTGCCTCACCGAGGCACCCCTTAAATTGGGACCCTTGCTGAGCCGAAACTGTGCTGCCACGTGCAAGACGGAATTCCGGCATGCCACCCAGATATACCTGGGTGCTACTTGAGAGCAATTCCTGAAAAGCTGCTTGATCAATATCCACCGAGAAGCCAGGAGTTGGATCAACCATGGATTCCCAGCCTTTCCAGCCACCCTCCAGTTTGCCATTGTGTGCTCGTAAATATATACGACTCCATTCGCCGTCAGTGTTCTCCTTTTCGAATCGCGACGATTCACCTATATGCAGCTTTGTCAACTTCCAGGTTACAGTGACACGACCACCATTAACGCCAATCTCAAAGAAACTTTCGTTTTTGTCAACAAATAATAGTGTACCTCCGGCACGAGTGCGGTAGGCAATCTCTATGACCGGTTTCGTGACAATTGGAACACCAGTTTCATCGGTTTCCTTGAAATAGGAAAACGCCAACGGTGTACTTTCTTGTCCTGTGAACGTTATATTGGTTAGACATTCGTAGCCATCGTCCAAATTCTGACAAACGCTATCACCAGGACAGGTGACCAACTGGCAGAACTCAATTTCCTGGCAGTCTTTGCCCTTATACCCATTGGGGCACTTGCATGTATAGTCATTCCAGGTGTTACGACACTCGGCGTTGTGCTTGCACGGATTTTTTCGACACAAATCGTCAGAGACCTCGCCGGGTAGAACGGACGTACGATCAATGCTGACGGCGCCAAATGGCTTGGCATTTACATTCACATCAGTTACATTTAATGGATACATCTCGACAATCATATTAAGCGAACCATTGCTGACTTTTACATCTTGTATGATGCCTTTAAAGTAGTCTTTGCTGTCGTCTTCCTTAGCGGCCGCGCTGCTCAGGTTATCATCGATTGAGAGTACACTAGGCTCTGTACTGGCTGGTAGTAGGGATTCACGTGTTGGTGCCGGTCCTCCTAGATATAGTACTTGTGCATCCAGCAGACCCGTTGTGGATAATGTTTTACGAAAGAACTCGGTACCATTCAGTTTGACTTGAACTAGGGTTTGATTGCGCACAACTTCAATAAGATGATTATAGCCGTTGTCAAGTTTTTGACCGCCAACAGTGTACGCTTCAGGCGTTCCGTTAAATTGCATTTTGACAAGCAGCTCACCGCCATGCAACTTGGCAGCCACATAGGAATCGCCTATGTCTGAAAAGAGATTTTATTGGATAATTATATGTAGATCAACAATATCATTTTGCAATTATTACTCTTTGTTGGTATCTTTCGAGGATCACTGCCTAGGTAAAATACTTGGCCGGTTGGCTCACGTGTACGTATGAACATAGATATATCCAAGATAGAACGTATAGCGCGCCTTGCCACGTCAGTAGTTTCGACAATAACAGGTGAGTGTGTTGTGTTCTCATGACCAAAAGTAGCTGCAGTCATATCTGAAATGGTAAAATTTGTTAGACTTAATGATTTTCTGCATCTAATATTAAGTTTTTAACTTACTGTGTTGGCAAGTATGTCCGAAGAAAGGTCTAGGACAGTGGCAAGCAAAGGTGTGCCACAAGTCGGTACATTCGCCATTGGAATGGCAGGGATTAGGTTGGCATTGCTTCGTACGAGGACAGCCCTTTTGCACATATAATAATTTGGTGTCTGGATCCGTGTTTAATTCATTGGGGTCTTGTGGAAATATCCATTTGCCATTTACAACTACATCCTGCATACAGCCCACAAAACTAGAAGGTTGATGCGTCAAGTGCCGCAAATAGGACTGTAAATTGGGTATGGTGCCACCCAAATAAGTTAATGGAAATGATGGTTGACTGTTGTTGGCGGTCTCATAGGAGCCAACCGGAAAAATAGCTTGCTCATCATTCGCAGAAAGCACTAAATGCGATGTATTAATGGCTACAAATACCTTATGCCAATTGCTGTCGTTCAGTTTAGAACCTATAAATACACCCTCCCATTTGTTAAGCAATGAGGAGTGCAAGTTCAGACGTCCATTGATAAGTTCTAAGATATAGCTGACTGGTTCGTTTTGACCTCCAGACGTGCCAAATGCCAAAACTCCGTTGGGTAATGTAGTCCTAAACTGTAAATTAATATCATATCCTTCCTCACGTTGTGTTTCTACGCTTATTAAGCTGCTGACTACCATAGATAAGGTAGTCGTTTTCTCGCAGGTATCACCCTGAAAACCATGCTCACAAGAACAATTAAAAAGATGTATAGTCTCGTTGACCAAAAAGGGTCGACATGTGCCATTATTTAGACAGGGTACACTGGTGCATCCGATCAAAGGCACAGAGCAGTTTTTGCCGCCAAAGTTGGCATCGCAGTCACAGTCATAGTCATTGATTTGATCAATGCATGTGCCATTCTGGCAGGGATAATAACGATCGCATTCGTCAATGTTTATGTCGCAGTGAGTGCCCTCGAAGCCAGGATCACACTCGCAAGTATAGGTGCCAATCTGAAAATGAGTAAAGTTTAATGTAAACGTTTAGATCTCAATAAATTCAATTATCCTTATATTAAAACTAATTTCCCATTAATAAAGACCGATAGTCATTGTTGAAATATTCTTTATCTTAAAAGTTTGTCTTTCATTTGCAAAAACTTGATAAGCAGTTACTTTTTTTATCGTATTACTTACACCATCGTTGCATGTGCCGTGCTTGCTGCATGGGTTGCTCTCACATTCATTGATGTTGATCTCACAATTTTTTCCAATAATGCCAGGAACACAAACACACTCATAGCTGCAAGAAATTGGTTAGTTTTTGAAGCATACAACTGTTAAGTGTTGGCTTACCCGCTGGCTTCTGCATAGTTAAACGGTTGGCTAAACACCTTCGGCAAGTCCATGACCCTGCTCAGTTGATATAGTGTCATATTGGAACGCTCCAGGCAATTGCTATTATATTGACATGGATTACTTTCACATTCGTTAATATCCTGCTCACAATTTTTGCCTTTGTAGCCCGGATGGCATTCACAAAAATAGTCTTTCACTCGATCAATACACTCTGCACCATTGGTGCATGGATTAGAAGCACACTCATCAATGTTAAGCTCACAATTGTTGCCCTCATAGCCAGTGCCGCTGCAATCACAGTGAAATCCACCCAACTCGTCGATGCATTTACCATTGTTCAGGCAGGGTGCCGATATGCAATCATCTATGTCAATATCACAAATACGACCCGTCATGCCTGGTATGCAAGAGCAGGTAAAATTATTGATCATATCAATACATGTGGATCCATTTGAGCAGGGATTGCTTATACATTCGTCAATGTCGATTTCGCAGTTGTCGCCTTGGTAACCTGGGAGGCACACGCACTCATAAGCATTTATCTATTTGATAAAATAAGAGAGTAAATGTGTTAAAAGGTGGATCTCAGAGCAAACAACTGTTTGTTTGTGGTAATCAAATCTACAACAGTATTCAAGCTAGGACAGTTTGTTGGGTAGTTGCTATTTGGTTTTCGCCAACTCACTTGTCGCAATATCCGATGCTTTCCGTATTTAAAGAAAAATAACTAATTACACTTTAGTAACTGGGTTACTCATAAGCTAGCCTGTCGACAGACCTACCTTATTATGACACGTAGCGCCATTTAAGCACGGATGACTTAAGCATTCGTCAACATCGGAGTCGCAATGTATTCCCGTGAAGCCTGGCGTACAATAGCACTTGTAAGAGCCCTTTTCATTTTTGCAAATGCCATTGCCACAGATATTTGGCTGCAGTTCACACTCATCAACATCGTTAGCACAATTTCTGCCCTTCCAGCCACGGGTACATTTGCATTTGTAGTCCCCATTTGACAGATCAACACATTCTCCGCCGTTTTGGCATGGCTGTGTGGCGCACTGGTTGCACACCTTGTTCTCCGGACAAATGCATTGATTCTGTATACATAGCATGGGTTCCTGGCAGTTAAGCGGAGTACAGTTCTCGGCTTTTTCACAGCGATCGCCAAAATAGCCGACGGCACAGTAACAATGAGTGCCATTCATGGAGCATGTTCCTCCATTTAGGCATTTGCCGTTGGTGGCGTTGCAGTTAATTGGCGTTAGTGCTAGGGCAGCGCCACCATCACCGCCTGTACTCTGCTGGCAATTGTAACCTGAGCGGGTGAAAAAGTCATTTTATTTATTACATTATAATATTCATGTAGGTATAGAATATTGTTTAGATTGTGACTAGAGGTTTAGTGCAACTATTGGTTCCAAGCAAAAATAATAAAGCTACACATTTAGTATCTACAGCTACGGGTAGGAATATACCAAACCTGTGTATCCACTAGCACATATACATGTATAATTGCTAATATATCCTATACAGGTGCCACCGTTCAAGCAGTTTTCTGGAGGACATGCACTCAATGTAGCCGATCGTGGTGGCTGCTGTAGTTGTTGTTTGTTTGGGGTACTGACTGTTGTTATTGGAGTTTTTTTGGTTGTTGATGTGGTAGTTATCATTGTTGTTGTACTTATTGAGGTAGTGGTTAGCTTTGTTGTTGGTATTGTGGTTGTTCTAGGTAGTTCAGGTGTTGGTGTGGTTGTTGGTATACAATGGCCAATAGGGCCTAGTTACAGCCACGCATAAAGCCAATAGCCAATACATTTGCAAATCAAGAGAGTATTTAAATGTAAGTAGAGTACATAAGTTTTTATTAGGGATTAGTTTAAAATGTACATCTAGATTAGTATGTATAATGGAGTATATGCAAGCATGGACATAAAAGCAGGTACAATCATTTGAAAAAACCCCTAAGACCAAAGCGACCTACTCAGTTTAAGCTCACAACGTTTGCGCTTCAACCATTCCGGTGAAATATAACGTTTCTTCTTCTCCCCGGCACATAATGCAGCTGCGATTCCAGACTCCAGTGCTAATGCAAATGGCAGTTCCGTAATGGTAGCTTTGGTTTTTGTTTTTTGTTAGATTAAAAAACCCATGTAACCATTAAACCGCTAAAGCAAATCATGCTCCAAACAATGAACCACTACCAAAGTTATAAAATATTTATATCTGTTATGGATAACTACTCACCCGTTGTGCCTGGCTTACACACGCATTTTCCGCCTATGCATTCGGAGTCGATGGGACACTGTTGCGCACAATTGGGACCAAGCTGGCACAGTTCTCCGCTGTATTCAGGTGGGCAATTGCATTGGAAGCCAATGGTCTTATCGACACAGGTACCACCATTCAGACACTGCTGAGTTTGGCAACTAATCGGCTTTTCACACATCTCACCACCCCAGCCATCGAGGCACTGGCAAGTGTACCAGCCATAGGTATCAAAACAACGCCCACCATTCAGACATGGATTTTTCTCGCATTCGTCTATATTAGTTTGACAGAAGGCGCCAGTATAGCCGGTGCCGGAACAGTCGCACGTGAAGCCATTGATGCGATCTGTACAGCTGCCGTTGTTCTGGCAGGGTTGTGAGGCGCACTCGTCCGTGTCGAATTCGCAAAGTGGACCCGAAAAGCCTTTTGGACATTCACAGGATATGCTAGAACTGCCGGATAGCACAACACAAGCACCATTGTTTTTGCACGGACTACTTTGGCAAAGAGGATGTATGTTGACCTCAGTTTCACAGTGCTGACCGCTGTGATTGGAGTCGCAAACGCATTGGTAGTCACCGCGTGAGTTTTCCATACAACTACCGCCATTGACGCATGGAGTTTTGGCACATGGTGAGCCATTATCTTTTTGGCAATTTTTGCCTGAATAACGAGCTGTACAGCGGCACTCGTAGCCATCAGAATTGGATGTACAGGTGCCATGACCCATACAGGGGTCATTTAAACAATAGTTGTTTTCCTGAGTGCGTGTAAGCACTTCGTGCTCAGTGCAAGGACCATGAGACAGTGGACAGGGTCCGAAAACGGCATTTTGAACTGTCATGGAGCCGTTTACGAATTGCAAACCAGGTCCGTCAAGTAGACAGCCTGAGAAGGAATTTCCCAATATCAGAATGGCGGCCTCATTTCCAATGTCTTGATTTGTCAAGAACTGGCTGTTGTATGTAGAGTTGGCTACGGAAAATACGAGAACAATGATTAATAATTGCTAAATACTCCGTCAATAGTCTACAACTTACCAAATATCGTTGCCGCGCGATCCACATGCAAATATAAGTTTCCATATTCATATTTGAATTGCAGTGTATGCCATCGATTGTTAAGTAGCTGGTATGGTAATTTGACATCCAGGCGATTATTAGGCCCGATCACCGCAGGACCGGCCAGCGATATTTGCAGGAAGTCATTGAGCACAGAGATTACAATTGAGTTTTTGTTGTATTGCTGAGCAAGTATTTCTCCGCCTCGACATGATCGAAAGCTTATGGCCGAATGATCCCAAATGGGCATGGGCGTTAGTAGACGGAGATAAGCGGATCCATTAAAATAGGCCTCTTTTGTGTGCACTTCGACCGATGAGACATCTGTAAGCACGACAAGGTGGTAAAAGTTAATCATTTGCATGTTAAACTGAACACCAACACACCCAAAGAGGCTGACCCCAATGCACTCAAAAGGTTGACAAGGCCAAAAGTAACCACCTGAGTGAGTAGTAGTTCGTTAATCGCATTTAATAGTGATTCGCTTAACAACGCCCCCAAAGAATCACAGTAGACACTTAAATGACTTGCTCTGACTTAACTAGGCTAGGCTTATCTCGAATAGAAAGCTAAATATAAAATTTGTCGGTTAAAAAAATGCTGCTTATGTAACTTCATTAAAAAACATGCACATCAATTTGAAATACCAAAAGCCCTATGAAGACTAACGTACTATTCAAGGGCATACTGTAGAAACTTGTTACCCGTAAACTGTCCCTCATTTCATGTTCTTCTAAGTGACTTATTGAGCACAATGACAATTGGTTTACTTTGGCTTACAATGCGGGTACGTTTAAGTTTGGTTGTTTTTGCGTGTTCAAAAATGTGTTTAAGCCAGATTTGGCCAAATTAAACGGGTACCAAGCGTTCACCAAGCGGTAATCAGTGGGCTTTGACTCTGAGTGAGTGTTTACAACTTTCATTTGCAGAATCAGTTACCGACGATACCGTCTCTTTATGTGCGTGTTTTGGCTTAAACCAAACCAATGATCAGCTTTCAAGTGTTTTTCTTTTTCTTAACGTTTCTGTTTTTTCTTTTTCATATAAAAAAGCAAGCACCTAAGAAGAGTAGAAGTAAGTGGGCTAACTGCTGGTTATGGCCTTTATTAAGTGCAAAAAGCGTAAAAATGTTAAACCAAGCAGCTGTCTTTAGAGTCTAGACGATTTTAGGTTACCCTGTAAGTTGTTAGGACATAAGTCCTTATCTTCCGTTAACTTCTGAAAGTATAGTATGCCTCTTATAAAGAAGTCCTTATGCAACTTCAGTACATGACGTCATCGTCAATTTGGAAAAACTTAACAAACATCAAACAAGTTCTTGAAATACCCTTCCTTTTTCGGCCAATTGAAATCATCGAGAGTTTCACATAAAAAAAGCGGTTTGTGTTTTTTGTTTCTATAGCACAGTTCATGTGCCAAAATCAAAGCTAAAACTCTGGTAAAGAATTTGTGTTAAGTGGCACTGTCGGCGGTGGCGCTAATGAGTGTGTTTTTGTCATAAATCTCATGCTTGGGCATTTCTAAACATTAAACATTTGTATACTCTTCCATAGCGTTGAACCACCGACTGCGACCCGAGCTGCCCTTTTGACTGTGGGGTCAGTCTTAGACACCGCGTGTAAATCAGTTAGACCTCGAGTACATACATATAGTAAGTATATATGTATGTACATCAACGACAAACAGATAAAACATTACGAGGCCATCGATTTTCGTGCCGTTAAAAAAAAAATAAAAAAAACATTTTATTTGTTTTTTAAGGCGATTTGGTTTGCTTTGTTGAGTGGGTGGCGGGTGAACAATAATGGACTGCATTTTGCTTCTGTATTGTAAAGTACAGTCAGGTCAAATATTATTCGGACGCTTTTAACCTTCGAGATATGATCTTTCTGCTATTATGCAACCTTTTTTTGTAACAATAAAACTTATTCGCTTACTTCTTAAGGCATTGCAAGTGCATATGCTCTCGAAAATTAAATTTGTATTTTGTATATTCCTCTTAATATTATTATAGAGCATTCTATGTGTCATAGCTATTAATAGCAAGAGCGTGTCGCCTGTCTAATTGAACCGGTCATTTCAAAAACCTCATAAGTCCCTAAAATATAATTTTTCAGGAATCAATAAAAACTGGTTCGTACACAAACAAATGAGTTTTAACGGACTTTTTTATGATTAATTTAGTATTTGAGTGATAGAAAATTTAAATTCTGAATAACCTTAACAGTTTATTAATGAAAATAATGAAAAAACCCGAAAAACTATTTTGGACTTATGTTGTTTTAGCAAGAAACAATTAATAAACTGTTAAGATTATTCACAATTTAAATTTTCCCTCGAATACTAAATTAAGCATAAAAAAGTCCGTTAAAACTCATTTGTTTGTGTACGAAACAGTTTTTATTGATTCCTGAAAAGTTCTTATTTCGTGACTTATGTGGTTTTTGAAATGACCGATTCAATTTTAAACATCAAACGTCATGTAAAAACCTCATAGGTCACTGGACTAATGTTGTTTTTGCAATGAACGTCTTTTTCACGGTATTATTTGAAGAGGAAGGATTGTATTGACTTATGTAGTTTTTACCCAGAATACGTATCTCCCTTTAAGGAGCCATTTTCAGCAAAAAAAGCATGTTGCAAAAAAATGTGACTTATGAGGTTTTTGAAATGACCGATTCAATTACTTTCAACGCGAATTCTTGATATTCTCATTTTTTAAGTACGGTTGCGGTTGGCAAGTTTTTTTAGAAACAACTTTAATTGATTTCCAAAATTCGATATTTGTTTTCATAAAAATCAACACCATATGAAGATTTGTTCACGAAAATTAAAAGCTTAGTTTTCTTATAAATCGTGATTACATGCCATGCTAAGAGTTTATCGTTTTGGTAGATTTAGGAATTATTATATTATATTATTGTATTATTCTATAAACCACTGTAAAGCTTCAATAGATATTTCAGACAAATCCAATTGTTTAAAAAAAAAAAAAACTATTTTCGGGAAGATATTACCCCTTATAACACATTTCATTCGTAAATTAATAATGAGTGAGTTAGTTTAGAAATTAATAGATTTTTACCTATATATTTATATTCTCTACCGTATGTATGCTCGTATAGATATAGACATGTAGAAGGGGTAGTCGGAGACCCCTCAAAGTTAACTAAAATATGATCAGGGAGACTAGAGAAGTCGACATAATGGGTATGTCCGTCCATATGAACGTCTAGGTTTCAGAGATGGTAAGAGACAGAGCAAGAAAACTTTCTGATTATCTTCCATATCATATCTCGAAAAAACCAAAAGTTTTATATGAATTGTACGTTTGTTGGAAGTTTTTGGAGTTCCCATGCACTGTACCAAATTTTATCAAAATCGGCTGACTATACATATCATATAGTTCCCGCAGGACCGATCGATAAAAAAAGATTTAGGACATAGCTTGGTTGTTTATAAAGATATCGAAACAAAATTTGAAATTCGAAAGTGTGTTAAAAATATACTAAATTTGCTTAACTACATATATTATATAACCCATATAAAACCGATAACTCGAAAAAACGTGTTTGGTGTAAATATTTTGACGTGACAACGTCTTAAATTAGGTTGGTATGGGTGCCACTTATGAAAAAGTGTAACGATAACCGCAACGATAAGTGTAACGATAACCGTAACGATAAGCGTAACGATAAGCGTAACGATAAGTGTAACGCGTAACGATAACCGTTGTGTGTGTGTGTATGTGTGTGTGTGTGTAGTTAAAATTTGTGCAATTCTTATTTTCATTCAATTCCTTGTTCCTATTGTGCAATTTAATAATATTCATATCAATAAATATTCTACCGAGAAAAAGACGTTGTCACGTAAAATCTTCGCCCGTAAAACCGACTTTACAGGCACCAGTTTTTTTTTTTGTTTTTTATAAAAATATCATAACCAAATTTAGCAAAGAAATATCGTTTTGATTGTAATGTGGTACAGGGTATCCCAAAGTCCTCAGTGCCTAACCTTAACGTACGCCATATTTTTTATTGCATGTCAGTGGTAAATTTCGACCGATGTAGGGTGTGGGTCTCAGCAACATTCTGACGAAGAATATTGCATTGACAAACCCGACCTGCGTATGAATAATGCACATATTATAATATAATGTGTGTTCTCTAGTTCTTATTGTGTATGATATACGTTAATACGGACAATATTCATGCTGATCATCAGGGATATCTATGAGATACGTGATCCTAGTGAAACAAATTATACTCTTAAATCGTTTTTATCTTTAAAAAGTATATTAAATAAGCCCATTGAAACTTATAATAATCAAGCTATATCTTTTGGTTTTTCTAGCTCTTTTCATCTTCGAGATCAAGCGTTTATACCAAATTTGTTTTAATTACTATTATTAATTTAATTAATTATTAAGTCATGTTTAGGTATTCCTTTTTTTGAA
Source organism: Chymomyza amoena (assembly GCA_037043745.1). Lineage (NCBI taxonomy): Eukaryota > Metazoa > Arthropoda > Insecta > Diptera > Drosophilidae > Chymomyza > Chymomyza amoena. The sequence continues at coordinate 99,081 of JBAMAX010000113.1, forward strand.
AGGACGCGAATAAATATTTAAAAATATCTTTTTTTTAGTGGAAGTTAAATATGAATTGTCATTATTTTTTTATAAATTTGTTTTTCACAATTACAAAATTAAAATATAATCTGAGAAAAAAAAAGGATAATCATATTTGATGCGTTTTAGTTCAGTGTTCTTTTTGGAATGAAAAAATGTAGAAATTGCAATTAATATTATAATCTTAACATATTCAGCTTTATTGGCTTAATTATTTTTTTTTTAATTCCAATTTTTTCCAATGATTTGTTAGACTTCTATACGAAATTGTATAAATAATTATTTCTTAAGTTGACTTCTTCCAAGTTATTATTATTATAGAGTTAAGTCTAAAAATATCATAGAAGTCTAAGCATTTCTGACTTTAGCATTAGGCTTTATGCCAAATCGGTGAAGTGCTGGGAGCTAGCCAAAGTTTAGTGTGCGAATAATTATAGATCAGACTGTATGCAGACTGTATTTACAAATTTGTTTGCCCATTTGTACATAAGTATGTACGCGGACCAGCGTCAAGACTCGTAGTAGTAAGTCAGTAAGTAAGCTGTAAGTAAAGTAGCTCATAATTATATTATACTCACGTACGAAACTATGCAGAAAAGTATTTAACGACGACGACAAAAATGTCATTTAAGCATACACATATACACTATGAACGTACATATATGTTAGTATATAACCACTAGTCCCAGGTTTTTTAGTGAAAGATTTGTATATTTATATGTACATGTATGTACCCATGCGCTTTTGTTCCACACACAGCATTGACTTTTGTAGTTGGTCGTAAACGAACCAAACGCAAATTTCATAATCATAAATGTTTCTACTGTCCGCAAAAAAAAATAATTTTTCGTTGAACTCATGAATGACTGACTGGTCTTTCGGCGACTTGTTTGGTTCTTAGCGGGGCAAAAATAAAGAAATAACAGACTCAAAAAAAAAAAACAGTTGTTAATAGCTTTTGGGCAAAATATAGCGACAAAATATTGTTGGTAAGAATGCTCACGATATATACTGTTAGAAGCCAAATATATAAACATTTATTTAGAATTAATGTTTACATCTTGTGTTACCGCAAAACTAACGCACACATTTTGTAAGATATCGAACCTTTGTACATACATACATATGTATATCTAAATAGACCTACTTGGCCCAGTTAAGAACGCCAAACAGCTACACGTGAAAACGAGCTCAAATTCAGACTCCTGGACGCCCACAAAAAGGAGGGCATGAGATAGTAAGAAGCGGTATGAAGAGACCCACTTTCAACAACTTTATGCAACACTAGTTCATCGTAAAACTAAGAAAAACATGTCTAAACACATACCACAACTATCTACTATGTGTTTATGTGTATACTCTATTAATATATATGTATACATATATAGTATGTATATGGTGCTATTTAGTAAGTTTCTGGTTCTTGCATTTTGCTGGGATTTCGTTTAAAGGGAATCCAAACTGTGTCAACCAGACTTCAATGTTAAAAAATCTTAAATCATTCAAAGTATAAAATAATAATTAAATAATTCTAAGCTTTTCTAACAACTAAGTCTGTAGCACGGTGTAAAATCTGGCTATATGTTCATATTTTCGATACGCATCTTGATTTTATTTTTTATTACATTGCCATTAGCTTAGATGATAAAATAAAACAGTCTTGTCTTTTAATTTAAAAAAAGGTTAACGTTAAATGTCGCCACTTATTTTTACTATTTATTATTTATTGTAAGCTGTTTAGTAGCCGCATATGAAAACAATCATCACATATTATAGCCCGTGTAAACGCGTTCTTTCCTTTTAAATCTCCGGGATGCTCGTAGCATTTTGTTTTATGGTCGGTATGGAGTCAAAACGAGTTTCCCGGAGTACAAATGAGGTGGACTGGTTAATACAGCTGCCGTAAACAAACTGGATGGCAGATTCCGTTCATTTTTGGCATAGTCATTAAGTACAGTCCTACCAATATACAGAAATTCAAAATATTGATAAAATAAAAAAAAGGAAGTTTTAAATGGAATGTAAATTTTCCGGAAACTTTTTTGTCACAATGTATGATAGAAAATTATTATGTTTGCAAATTTTTCACGCTTAATTTAAAAAAAAAAACAAGCAGCTGATTGAAATGTGACTCGTGGCCGGTTAAAGTATCGGAAAAAAAATCGATGAATACAACAAAAAAAAAAACAGCACTTTATCTTATTATGCACCCACAGGTGATTCCTTCTGAAATAAACCTTTTATTTGGATTTCTGAGCTTCAAGGACAATGGGAGTCTAAATATCACCAGGTCAGTACTTCTCTCCCAACGGCTCTCTTCTCGGTGTTTTACCAAAATTATTTTACACTAAATAAATAATCCACTTTCAAAGGATACAATTTAGATGGAAATTATCTAATAGAATTTGGTAATGACTTCTGCAATCAAGATGCAGAGTCGAGCAAAAGATTTTCTATGCTTCGTGACGTAGCAACCATGTGTTTTAAGACAAAAGCTTTTCTCCGAAAATTTAGCAACATAATTGCAATGGAAATCAAAAGAAAATAGAAAACACAAAGGCATCGAAACCTAGGTTTCCTATAATTTTTATAAGTTAATCTTTTAAATAAATATAAAACGAAAAGGCTAGAAAAATAACTTCTTTTTTAATTTTGTCTGAACTAGTTCAATGGAAAGTAAAAACTATTTACATTCCTAGGCATTTAGTGGGCGCCCTTTACTACAAGGCTAAACACAATTCAACTATTTTGTAATACAAATTATAGCCCATATAACACTCAGACACCTTTTATATGCCAATATGTTTTTGTGCAATCTATCTTTTTTTTGGATTTTGTTAAAATAATAAATAATTTCTGTAAATAAGCTGTTACATTTCTGGATGATGACCTCTGACATACTCTAGATTCAATATTGAGATGATTCATATTTCACAGTTTCAGGAAGAACAAGTAAATTGATAGCTACAAAAAATAGCATTATTGACAATTAAATAATAAAAGAAAATTTTCAAAAATATTCAGTAGCTTAGTCAAACTCATATTATAATTAAAAACATATTTTTCTAAATCAACCTGAAAATGCTTTTTTCTTGACCCCGATCGAACCGAATTAGGTTTTTAAAAATTGTTTATTTTTTTTCATCCAGTTAGATCATTTGGAAAAATTATTATGTTTGACTTGTGCAATTTTTAGACTTAAACAATTTGCTGATTGAATTTGATATCGGGTGTCTGTAACTTTATTCGAGAGGCTGATTAAGTTAGATATATTTGCGATAGATAACAATATTGCAATTTTCCAGTGTTGCCATTATAGTTTCTTTATAGCTAGATCTAGTATATTTTAAAATTGAAATGCTTATAATAAATCAGGCTCATTAATGGATGTGGACGATACTTCCTCATACTGTTCTAGTGAAGCTTATGCTTTCTTCCAAACACAGAACTTAAATGAAATTCGTTGAATATAAATGCGGAATGGATGTTATATATACGTATGCGTATATAATATATTTCCCTGACTGACTATTTTGTCAGTCGTCCCTAGGAGGGGCATGGAAATCTCTATTTATAACTGTTCGAAAAGAACAGGAGCCTATAGTTTATAATAGCCGAATCCGAACGGCAGTCTCTTGAATTAATACAGATTTTCTTTGACAAATCGCGTATTTGAGCTAGCGCTGCGATGCGGGGAATCAATCCACCGACATTCGGCGTTAGAAACGAGTACGATATTCCTACGCTATCGAGGGCCTAAAATTTGGAATTTTACAGCGATAAAAAACTTTTTTTCGGATCACAGTCAAATTATTATAATAAAAAATACCTTCTTTACCTTTTTTTTTAAATGATAAATCTAAACTTTCATTACACAACAAATTAATAATATATAAATCCACTATTATTATTAATAGAGATCCCCATATTATATATATATATTTTTTCTATATAATGTTCAAAAATTTCGCTATAAAAAAATCACATATCACACAAGTTTCGGGCTGACGGGAACTAGCTTCAGTTAAGTACCTGCTCTTTCAATTTTTTTTACTATCATAGTTAAGGTTTTTTTTTCATATTTATCGAAATTTTAAAGCAGCTATACTAAATGCAATTTTTGAAAGCAACCAGTTGGAATCTTCTTCACTTGCTCAAGGATAAGATTATACCATTGGATATCTAAATTTACATTCTTAAAGGATATTTCTCCACATATGTTATTGGGTTATTCCTTTCATTGCAGCAACAATTAATTATTTAATAAATCATGTCTAGTGTCATGCGTCAAAAATTTTCTATATGCATGAGATTTCAAAAATGTATGTAGGTATAATAATTTTTGTTTTAATTTTTTTTAAGTATATACGGACCTTTTGGACTCTAAGTGTACTAAGACTTTTGTGGCGCTGAATTAATGCAATTTTTTACAATTTCTTAGAATTTAAGGATAATTTATTTTTGATAATTGTTTGAAAATATATATTTAAGAAAACCTCATCATTAGTTTTTGGAAAATTTAAACAATATGGGAGGAATTCGCATTTAAGTGTAAAATCGCCTGCTGTACTATGACTTTAGTGGCACACTGTAGCTCGAGATGATTGATCAATAGATTCTTGAAAAATATGAGGCATCCCTTTAAAGCCATTCGAATTAAAGCCTTATTAAAAAAAAATTCCTTATTTGGTAAAAGTGCCCGAATAATTTATTTGTGGAAAAAAGTTGATTAACTTTTTTATATATAATAATAAACATTTATAAAGATTTTATTTATAACATATTGTATGTATATTGTTATTATATATATTACTAGTGGGCCCGGCAGACGTCGTCCTGCCCAAACTTTTTGAATACTCTTAATAGATATTAAATTATTACTCTTAATAGAGTGTATAAACATCGTAAGACTCTCTAGTTAGCTTATCTAGACAATCATAAGACTTTTGGATTAGTTGATTAGTCATGAAGACTCTCTAAAAAGCCGTATGGACGAACATAAATATTCTTAAGAGAGCTCACATCTGTAATAAATTCATGCCCCACAGAACCATTTCAACCCCTTTGCGACTAAGCTTCCGTCTGTGCTTAATGCCCAATACCCGGCGTTGAACAATTTTCTATAATGCTACATTGACGATATTTACATACATACATTGCAATAGGCTTAAAACCTCTGTATTGACAACTTCTAACAAACGCTAAAATCATATTTGAAATTCTTCAACGCGTTTATGAGAACACCCGTAACACGTAAGATATTAACATTAGTTAATCTAAAAAATTAAGTATACGTAGTTTGACCTTACCGTTTAAAGTAGTAAGTGCTTTAAATAGCCATGGATGGATCGATAAACAGTTATGTACAAACGAATTTTCTCCTTTCTTCGTTTTATATTGAAATTCATGTATTTCTACATTTTGGTAATTTTTGAAGAGCGCCACCTATGGGACAATGTTTCAAACTATGCTAAGAATCTTCCACACGGGGCCCGTAAACACACACGTAATATTTTATTATAATAGGTCTGGTGGTTTGGGAGTATATAGAGAACATACGAAATTTATTTGATTTTAAACATATATATATATATATATATATGTATATAACTAGCCGGCCTCCGCTGCGCTCCGTCACGATCGCTTCGCTCACTCGTCTAGTTCTGGAATCTTTCCGATTGGAAAACATCGTCCGATTGATCGATGAGTGGATTAATTTCATCATAAAATTTTCAACCACTCGCCATCTTTACATTTTAACCATGTTTGATGGAGATTTGGTAGTTTTCTTCTCGTCATTGTAAGCAGTATCTGATATTAATGTTTTCGTGCACTAATAATGTTAACCTATAATGGCGACAGGATGTCTTTTTTTTAATTTTTTCACGTTCAGTCAAGAGAAACCACCGATTGAAAAGTATTGCGTAACGCGCCGTCCGCGAAAGCCGCGAAACAGGAGTGTGGAAGGCTTCGCGGCTAACTTCGCGGCTTCGCGCCCGTGAACACACCATGAAGGTATAGTCGATAAATGAAAAAAAAATGTTAGGAGTGGCAACCCTTATCTCTTATGGGTATGAAAAATAGATGTTGGCCGATTCTCAGACCTGCCCAATAAGCACACAAAATTTCATGAGAATCGGTCTAGCCGTTTCGGAGAAGTATGTTCACACAAAAACCAATATTCACAATCCCACGAACCAATTAACACAAACTCATCGCAATAGGCTTAAAACTTCCGCATTGACCTCTAACACACGCAAAAATCAGATTCATCGACTCGTTCATGAGAACACCCATAATACGTAAAACATAAGTTTCTTCTTTTATATAAAATTCTAGTTTCACAATGTTAGTTACCATACTCCTCCGAAACGGCTGTACCGATTCTCATGAAATTTTGTGTGCCTCAATAAAATAAAATTTTTAACGTTTACAATTTTTGTGTTTCCTCAAAAAATATTAGTTAATCTGACAATGTACACAATGCCAACATAAATTAAAAAAAAAATTTATTGGAAAATCAAATTGTCCTTTTTAGTATTTTCGTCGCAATTTTGTTATATTTTTACATAGCCTATGTCCGTCCCAGGAAGCTTCTGAACATTTTAAAAAAAGTCCCATTAAAATCGGACAAAGGGTTTGGCGTCCAACCTCATACAAACAGACAAACACTTTTTTTATATAAGATAAGATATATATAGAAGAAGATTAAATTATCAATCGTTAAAATTCAAAATTTGTAGTACCCGAATAATTTGTGTGTTCACTGTATTCCTCATATTACTCTAAAGCTGGGATAATGGTACGGATATTCAGCGTTCCGGTATTAGCTTCCACCATTTTGACTTGCGTGTATATGATTTTTCAGTTTATTGTGCTCAGAGTGTAACCGTTTTTTTTTTTTTCGTATTTATGAATTAATATTTGTTAATTATTTTTTCTTTTAATTTATTTATAACTTCCATACAGTTGTACTTATTGGGAAAGTGAAAACGAATCGGAAACGTATTTAATGATAGTTTAAAGAAAATATGATAATTAAATCGTTACCTTCTTTCCCCAAAAAAAAACTAGCTGCATTGGAATGTAATTCAGAACATTTTTTTAGCAAGTTCCGAGCATCCGATTTTGTTGATTATCGATATGGAGATACTGTGACAAGAGTCAGATTAAAAGATTTAACAGCAACGTGAACAAATTTGATCTTTTTGTAGGTCTAGACCGTGCAGTGGATATTGCTCAATCGCTACCCAAAGTCATCATAAAAACTGTTTTGAATAAAACATATCTTCTTGTCTGTTTTATAGGGACAGGATATAAGAGCCGATAAGCGTAAACATTTTTTCAGGGATTCTTCCAAATAGATTGATGGATGAGGCTTTGTTTTACATTGTTTGGATTAGTGACTGATCCGCAGTCAAAAGATATACCATAAAATGTCTGATAATCTAAAACACTATTTAACATTTTAAAACACATTAAAAATTTTGGAAGCTTGTGTCGCCTACAACAACAAACATGCATTGTATTAAATTCAATAAGAAGTTCCCACACTCATTTCCGTGCTTCTGGGAATTCGGTAAAAGCGTTTAAAATATTTAAATAAATACGATGGGTTGGTTGTACCCACAACAAAAGCGAAAAGTATACAATGTCTTCGCAAGCACATATACAATATATATACATACAACGATGTATACTAAGTCTAAGTCTATATAACGAGAGCACATATAAAGCTAATTAGTTTTAATAAATTGACGTAGAACATGAAGCAACAAGTTGTTAGCACTAAATTAACGATAACTTCTTAAATGCGCTTTGAAAGCAAACATTTCCCACTTCAGAGTGCGTTTTCGACAACTTGGGCGCGCGTTTATAGGAATAATAGTGATTTCCATGTTTTGGGAACTGGGCACTAAAATGTCTGTTGGCGTCTGGGAACCAGTTTTAAAGGCAATAAGACAATGTATGTAGCCCTTCTTTATTAGACACAAATATAAGCGGAAACTGGGAACTGTTTCAAACACTGATAATCTTTAAGCGAGTTTGAGATTCTCTTCCATTCACTTCTAGTAAATGAAAACGTTTGTTCGTGACGGATGAGGGACAACATCAGAGGAAGGGGCGTGCATTGGTTATGACTCAAAAGTCAACAATTGTATTTTGTGCCTAACTGAGTTGCTCATATATCGCTGTTTATTCAAATAGCAAGAGATAAAGCTGAGTTCAGTACGTGATAAACTTGTCTGTGAACACGGGCAACAAAAACGCCCACAAACTACAAAAATTTGTTATGTATTCTAAAAGTTGTCGTATAAATATTTTTTAATTAAAACGACAAAAAGCATCAGCTGGCAAAAGTTTTTGCGGTTTGCTAAGTATTTTCAAGGTACTTGAAAATCGATGCAAGCACTGAAAGTGTTGACAACGTTGCAGTTGTCCGAGAAATCAATACGCTTACCTATGTACTATATATATAATAAACATAACGAAAATGTTATTTGGAATATATTATGTACTCGAGCAAGCTGCTAAATTTACCTTCACATATATGCTTTATACATAGGTACTATAATGTTTCAATAGCTAACTAAAGACTTGCAGTAATGGGTTGCGTCATGGCATGGTCATTGGTCCGGTCCGGCTTGGTTGGGTCGTTACAGCCGATTGCCCTTTAACACTTGGCCAGCAAGTACAACAACACACCCACCACCTTCAGCAGTTAACTTGGCCTCATATAAAAACCCACCTGAAAACTGATTTCCCATTAGGGGTCACGTGTTGTTATTATCATTAAAGTTGTGTGAGTTTGTGCCCGCAGGTAGTTCAAGCCGTGATGGGCTCTACCTGCAGAGCAACCACGAATTTTCCATGAATTTCAGCATAAAGCATAATTTTGTTTAGAGAGATTTCACTGGAAAGGCGCAATGCTTCCGACTACACTTCATGATGGAAAACCAGTTTTGTATTCTTCTAGATTTTTACGTATTCTGAGTGTTTATTAGGGATTTTTCCAACAATGACCATCCAGCGTCTAGTTTAAGTGCTTATCAAATACAAAAATTTCGCATATTTGATTTATACTTCGTTGGGCCATATTGCTTATTTGTTTTCCATTTTGAGATAAGATTGCCGCATCCGTATCAGCGCGAAAAACGAAGAAAAAACTTTTGCAAACTTGAAAAGGCCACAGGTTGCACAATCATAAACAAATTATGAATCTAAGAATCTATTGCTGCAGCGTTTTAAGTTTGGCCGTAATGGCTTTAATTTGCATTAAGCTTTTATCTGATCTTAATGTTGTCCATTTAAGTTTTTCTATTTTTTGTGGGAAGTGGTCGGGTAACAAATCTTCTTTCATATATTCACTGTCTAACGGTGTGATAACCTCCCATTGCTACTGTAATTCAGCATAAAATGGATAAGAATCAAGCCTCAGGAACTCTTTTCCGTTGATTGAAATCACGATTTTTTTAATCTTTAAAATTCTATTAGTATGTATGTTAGTTATTTGTGGCATTCTGATTGTTATGATGCCCACTAAAGCAAACCTTACAACAATGCAGATGTACCAGAACAACAACGTGAGTAACAATTCCCACAATTGTTTACAAGTGACATATGGCTTGCTTTGTTTTTGTTTAGAAAAGTTTTTTGTTAAAAAAATGCCAATTATAAGTATAAGTTGTTATTAGAAACTTCTGCAGGTCAATCCAACAAATAGAATAACCTTAACAAAGCCTAAAAGCTAAATTTATTTTTATTATATTTAAAAGCACTAAAAGTTTGAGCCTTTGTTTCCTGTATTAATTGGCGCGTGTATCGCTAATTAAACCGCATTTTAGAGCAAAACCATTTCAAAAGAAAAAGCTAAATTGAAAACTTGTAGAGATTTCAGGCACACTCCCAATTAAAATTAAAACTTTATTTTCATCTGTAACTTTGTAGGTTTGCGCAAAAATGCAATGGCTCAGCAAAATTTTAATACTGAATTGTGACTTGGGGGTTTATTGTTTGGTTTGGAACCTTTTGTTTTGGATTCTGTTGCAGCTCTGTCCCCCAGGGTCTACTTCAAAAACATACTGAAAGCAGATACAACTCTGCGTACGTACTCACCTGTTGCAAAATAAATTAATATAAGGAGAAATATCCATTGAGGCGATGAAATGGCGCGCTTGAGCAGTGGCGTCGACGACGTAAACGCCAACGCCAACGTCGCTGCCGGCATCATCTGAGTTGCACTTTTTGTGCGCGCACGACTTTGCTTTCGATGGTTCGACTTTTGTTTTGTTGTTGACTGATGTTGATGTTGCTGTTGTTTCTGTAGTTGTCGATGTGTGACGTAGGCAAGCGTCGCTGCTGACGCATACGTCGCAGTCATATTGTTAACTCGTAGTGGAAATCGTTAAAAAAAGGGCTTTGTGTACGTACGTATGTATATGATTTGATTTTGTTAAATACAAAAATAAGTATCGTTGCACAATATATTAAGCTATATAGTCGTTGGTTGTGGATTTTTGTAACATTGCCTCACTACTATTTCTGTTGTATTATTTATTGTATACACACACGATTTACTATTTGCATTTGTAGTACATATGTATGTACTTTTTCAGGCATACTATGTATTTGACTTGCACTTGGTATAGAACAGGTTTTTAGTCTCATCTAACAATAAAATGTGAGCAGCTTTTACTTGAACACTTTCGCATGCGAAACTTGCGGGTTTTAATTTACAAATTATACATTTAAATAGCCTACAAAAGTAGTATGTACTATGTATATAAGCATATGTGTAGTACATAGAAACTCATATGTATGTTGTACTACTCTACGAGTTGGCTTAAACGCTGCCGCGGCAGTTGCTTTCTACTTGTATTATTGAGCTGCCCTTTTGAACTGCAGGCAGCATTGGGCGCACCAATACATTTGCGCTTGCCTGCATTTGCTAGGCTAACACGGACACAGACACAAACACACTAGCAAATGCACACTCAAACTCACACATGAAAGCATAGAATGAAAAACAACAACTCTTTCGGCTGACACTGGCATGAACGCGAGAGCGCGGCAAACAACGTCAGTTCGACGGCAAGAACAAAAACAAAATGCGGAATGCGCGCTGTGTTGAAGGTAGACTTTGAGTCAGCGCTTGCTTGCTCAAGCTCTGCAATGCAGACTAGACTGGGCTGAGTAAGCGAGACGGCTATTGCTCACTTAACTATGCTTGTTGCGTGTGCACGGTGGATGTGTGAGCACAACAGGTAGCATCGCGGTTTTGACAGGTGAGCTGCCAACTTTGCAGAATTAAAGTTAGTAAGGCCGTATTTGTAACGCCAGTTAACGATCGTAGAGTACGATAGGAAGGAAGTTCATAAATATTTTACAAACTTTATACATATATATATATATAAATTATATCTTTATTCAAATTTAAGTACTTAAAAAAAAATTGTTTTTAAGCTTAGGTCTTTCTTCAATACAACAAACATAAAAAACTCAAAAAATTACAATCAAAATAGCATAAAACTGGGATGTATTGCTGGACTAGATCTAAGGATTAGGCATGTGTGAACCATGTACTTTGATACGTATAGAATTAGACTCTTACCTCAAAAAACTCAGAAAAATCGCATAAGTATGGAAGAAAACTTGTTATTCAAACTTGGTCATATTTGATATTTTTGGATTAACGAAATTTTTGAACAATACATAATCTGTCTAAAGAGTGGTCGGCAAAATATACAATCAAACCAATATGCAACAATTTATTAATAATTTATTCATGCAAAGAGGTTCAACAAAGCAGAGTTTACAATGTTACAATGCAAATTTCAATGTTATTAGTAGACTTAGAACCGATTGCCCAATTCGTTTGCGGCTATCGGAAGAATCAGAGAATTAAATCTTCATATTATGTTGAATTTTATTGGTAAGCCATCAAATATATATGTTTTTATGGGTTCTTTTAATCTAAAAAATATGCTACATTTTTATTTGGGTTCTCCCCGAGAGCTGGAGATTGTGCTCCATGTCCGCAGTATCCTGGCGAGACCTGGAGAGGTGGCAACCTTTTTAAGCAGGTCAGTTTACATTATATTTTGAATTATGCACTTAAGTGTGTATTTTCCTCTAAGTGTTACCCAGTGAACCTAACAATTCTTAAAGAGGATCAATCGTTTCTACAGCTGGTTCAAAAATAAATGTACGTGATTTGATTTTTTTCATATTAAGAATTTGTTTTAAATACATAGTTTAGTCAGTTTAGTATAAGAAAATATAAATATGATATATGTAAGTACCTCAACTTCAAGGATTTACTACTGCGATCAATAACTTTAATTTAGTTTTAAGGACATTACTCAGTAGTTTTTGTCCCGATGCTGCGTACTAGGTTTAACACAAATCGCTCATTATTTTTTTAAACAATTTCTTTGAAATTCTTACTCTTACCTTAAGAAAAATTTTCAAAGCTCAAAAATAAAGCAAGACTCCGAAAATAAACTTACCTTACTTATTCGCCATGGAATTATTTTGAATTATGTATTCGTGTTTTGAGTTTATGCATTTGACACAAATATGCACATGAGCATAAAGCGGTTCTACATAACTATCCATAAATCAGGGCTTACTGATGGATATGTTCTCATGCAAATTAGACGCCTACAATAGTGTCCGATAAGACACGCGCCAAATGGCTTATCAGCAACAATAGCAACAACGATGTAAAAATCACCGTCGATGTTAGCCATTTGGAGGTCTAGGTGAGCCAACTATAAATGGTTGCACGCATTGGAGAATCAGCAACAGTCAACATTCCTCAAGTGAAAATGTCTACGTTACAACAATTATTTGTAACGTGTTTGCTGATCCTTTGCGCCAACAGCCTGGCCAATCCCCTACCTAGCGAGGAGCTGGACCATGACAACGTTGATTATGTAATAGACTTGACTGACCTGAGCGAGGCAATTTTTGGCAATCCAGATAGCGAAAATACAGGTGCACTTGTCGACGCACACAAAGAGGACTCTAAGCAAAATCCCGAAGAGCTGGGCACTTACTATGAGGGCGACATACTCATACCGTTTAGTCACCGTGAAGGGCGCACAAATGGCACACGAAATGGCATGCTGGCGCTAAGCTCACGCTGGCCAGGTGCAGTTGTACCATACACAATTGAGGGCAAATTTACAGCTCAAGATTTGGCCAACATAAAGCACGCCTTTAATGAGTACCACACTAAGACGTGTGTGCGTTTCAAACCACGAACCAATGAACGTGATTACATTGCGATTGTTAGTGGCAAGACGGGCTGCTGGTCGAGCATAGGCCGCTTGGGTGGTCGCCAAGAGTTAAATTTGCATTCACCCAATTGCCTGCGTACCTATGGTACACCTATACACGAGATGATGCACGCTCTGGGATTCTTTCATGAGCAGAATCGGCACGAGCGCGACAATTATGTGAAGATCCTGAATGAAAACATCAAACCAGAGATGAAAACCAATTTTGACAAGTCCAGTTCGAAGGTACAGTCTGGGTTTGGTGTGGAGTACGACTATACCAGTGTCATGCACTACTCACCTACCAGTTTTTCAAAAAATGGTCAGCCCACATTAAAGGCTTTGCGGGACAGCGCTGAAACCAAGTTAATGGGCCAACGCAGCGGTTTCTCCAAGGGAGATGTCCGCAAGATCAATGCTATGTATAGGTGCAAGGTTTGAAATTTCGCACATTTATTACAAATATACAGGTTAATTCGCATACAATAAAATTCTACGCAAATTTATTCTACCTTAAGTATGTTCTCCGTCTTTCATTGCCTGCAGGATGTCCTGTGCTTTAGTGGTACGGCAAATTCGTGTTCGACTCGAAGAAGAGATTGCATTGCATGGTCAACTCCTTGCAAAGCGTGGAGAAACGTCGAATGGCGGAGTAGGTGCTAGGATCTTTTATACAAAAACATAAAGTTCAAATACAGTGGAGACTTAAGCGTAGCTTTAAGCTGCATGCATAGTAGGGGTGAGTGGTAGTAGTTTTTTAAGTTGTTGCTCCCACGCAGCGCTCGGTTAGTCGTGGGTCGGGAGTTATATCAGTGTGGACGGGCTTTGCATAAAAAGTTGCCAACCTGGGCCTTACCTCCGGCTACTTGGCTGCCCATATCCATGTTCATGTAAAGCGCAATGTTGCTAGTTGATCCTTCATCACGCGAACGATTGTTAAGAAAATCGCGTATATGCTGCACAATCAAATCAATGGCAACTGCAAGTGATAAGGAAAGTTGAAAATATTTCAGTTGGATTTGTTCGATTTTTTTCGTGTAAATTATATATAAGATGGCAACTAAATCAATGAAGCGATAAAATGTAGACCAACTTTACCTGGTTTATGCTCGCAAGCATCTTATTGCGATGCGGGGTACTCACTTGTCTCAAGCATTTACGACTTACAGCGATATGTGGACTGATGTCTTGTTGAAACTCCAATTGGATTTCCAACTCGGGCTCTGTTTTTTTTGTCTGCGTGTATGCTTCGTTAGCTACTTGCCATTTAAACTAAGAATTACTTAAGTAGTCCTTTGCTTTCTAATTTGGGTTACTTAAAGCTTAAAAGAAGCGTGTTGGATCTTTAGGGTTAAGCGTTAAATATTGCTATTAACTCTATATAACATATTGCTTAAGAAGTTATTTAATTTTTTTCCATTTATCAAAAACGATTTACAAAACATTTAAACTTAAGTAGAAATTGAATAATTAATCAAAAACGTTTCAATTGAGGTTAAACCATGTTAATTGTTAAGATTTTTAATGCCAATAATTTGAAAAGGAATATAAATCTGAAAATATATAACCCCTTAATTGGTGTTAAGTTAAAAACAAAAACTCAAACGTTAAAAGTATTTTTAACATTTTGCGATTTAACAACTAGTTAGTTATGGTTAAACTTATAATTATAGCATTTCAAAAGAAAAGTTAGAACTATTAGCTTGGATTAATATAAACATCATTTTTACATTACAATAGTAAAATGAATTTTTCGCAACAGTAGCGTATAATTGAAAATGATTTAAGATACTTTTTAAACTTAAGATTAAGTTAAACGATTAAGGTTGCAGTTTAGAGCACCGCCAATTTAAATTATTTCACTTAATATAAATAGTAATTATTAGTGTTATAAATGTTGCTTTTCAACATTGGCTCTAAATTAGATTTTAGTTGAAACATTTGATATAACTTTAGCTAGCTTTCAATTGAACAACGTAAAATTTAGTGATCGCGCTTCATGCTGGACGACGTGGTTCTTATTGTGTTTTTATGTTGTGCGTTGTTGGTTGCGGCGAGTATTTCCCCAATATGGTGAACAATGAGATCAATGGCAACTGTAAGAGATACAATAAAACAACAGAAACAAAAACGAAAGAAAGGAATGTGGAAAATATAACACGTCAAGCACTATCCAATTTTATTAAACAAGATATTTTTAATATATTTTTTTTAAGTTAGTTGGGTTACTTTTATGGCAATTTTCAAAAATAATTGCCTTTATTAGTGAACTCAAAGCTATGGAACTAAAACTAACCCAAATATATATACAAATACATTTAGTGTACGGAGTAAGAACACTACATTTCTACGAAATTGTGTGCTAAAGTATTAAAATGAAAAATCAACTAAAGCAAAGAGTAGCATAGAAAAGTTAATTTTATCACTGACCTGTATTGTCAGCTCCTCTTGGTATGATGACATCAGCAAATTTTTTTGTCTGTTGACAGAGTTTTTACAATTATAAGCAAAATTCGATTTTTTAAGTTTTGTGTAAACTTACAGGCGAACAAAACTCTTCAAACGCGGGTTTAACAAATGTCATGTACTGCGTGAGCACGGCATCCAAATCACGACCACGCTCGTTAATATCACGTGGCACTATAAAAAATATATTTATTGTATTTATAAATAACGATGAAAGAGACAGACACTAGAGACACTAAAGCGAACAACTTACCACGACGCGCCAGGCGCGTGTCTGAATCGGTATCGACAAAGAGCTTCATATGAAACAAATCTCGTATTTTTGGAAAATAAAATACCAGTATACCTTCGAATAGCACAACATCCGCGGGGTATATAACTAACTTATTTTCATGATCGCTGTGAAGTAATTTCGATTTATAAATCAACCATTAAGCAGGCACAGCGTGCACTTACAGCGAATTGGTACGATAATCGTAACTAGGTATTTCCACTTTGTGCCCATTTGATATGCATTGCAGCGTCTCGTACATAAGATCCTCGTCAAAGGCATCTGGATGGTCAAAGTTGAAAAGACCCTTTTGAGCCTTGGCCTTCTCAGCTGGCGTTAGTTCTTGATAGAAACTGTCCTGGCTAATGGATACTACTTGGCGCTGCGTGTGGTCCATTTCAGCCTGCCCAAGCTGTTCCATAATCTTTTTGCATACAGTTGATTTGCCGCTGGCCGTGCCACCGGCAACACCAATAAGAAAGGGAGATTTGACTTCGTCCTGGCTTGCTTCATCATTAGATTTTGCTTTAGCTAAGTCCTCCATGTCGAAAAATGTGTCACTGAACAGCTGAGCAGTGTTAAGCAGTGTTGTACAATTTTATAATGGCTTGCAGTGCTGCAAGCTGTTTGCCAGCTGGTAACATTCAGCCATACAAAGACTGGCTGCTACGAAGCTCATGTAACGAATTTTTGCTACGCTATTCAATTTAATTCACTAAATTTTACATTCATGTGAAGTTTATTGGTCTTTAACTAAAGAGTTCAGGCTAAATTAATTACATTTTTTTAAATAGGTATTTTGGTTGTGGAAACAGTTACTTGAATTCTATTAGCAGATAGGGGCACCGTGATACAAACAGACTAAAAAACTGATTTGTATAGATACATTTATTTATCTAAATTGAGGCCCGAATTTCAATTTATGATTCGCAATATGATCTTTAAAGGTTAACTTTGTGTCTAAAATTAGACTTAAACATTTTACATTGCTTTCCCAGTTAACAGCAAGCCAATTCAATTTGATGTCTTAAAAAAAAAATTATTTGCTACGCTTTACAGCAGGATAAATAAATTGGAATAAAAGATTTGTTTATATAAGGAAATCTACATATAATTAATTTAATACTTATTTATCGTACCCATAATCGCAAAAAATATTGAAAAAACTTTGTATGAAAAAAAGGTAGTAAAAATACTTGATATACAAGACAAAGGATTTTCAAATTCTGTTAAAATTAAGTTATAATTTGCCTTTTTCTGAATGTATTTTATGAGTTTGGATTTGAAATGAAATGGACAATATAGAGGGATATTTTTTTAAAAATACTCGAAATTTTTATTTTCAAATTAAAGGCATGTTTACTTTGAGTTGGATTTTGCATGGCTAGCCACTGCAGCAATCAAGGCTGCACCGCGACCAGATCCATCTTCAGAAAGGACCAGCTCAAACTTCGTGTTAGGCTTTAGCAATTTGGTCATGTTTTCCATCAGCATATCATGATATTTAGGATGATAGCGGTAGACACTTCCATCAATGCCCACCGCTACATCGTTAATGTTCATCTTATTAATCAAGCAGCTTAAGCCACAGGATACCAACTTAGCTGAGCGGCGGGATATGGCTTCGCATATATAGCGCACACAGGCCGCATCCGCTTCGCTAGCAACTCGTAATCCACAAGTATCCATAATGTCTTTGCACACTCTATAGTTCCCGGGTGCATCCGATTCTATTTCAGAGATAAATTTTGTCTTGAACTTCCACTTTTGTTTAATAATCTGGGATTCCTGGTTATGAAAAAGTACACCTTTTTCCATCAGGTCCACAATAATCAGCCGCACCAGCTCACCCAGGTACATGCCGGATATACATTTTTCAAATGTCTGCTTACCCACGTTAGGAGTTTCTTTATCCACAATCTTGTCATATGTTGTGCGAATAAAGTCGAGCACACCATTGTCACCAAAGGCGCCCCATTCACTGTTAATAATCATGTTGGGATTCGAACTTGTGCTATATGACTCAAAAGTCTGAGCATTTATGGTCTTTTCCACATAGCAGGCATTACAACCCGTGCCGACAATGAGACCAATGCGGCAATTACGTTTACTGAAGGCACAGGACATAAGAGTGCCAGTTGTATCGTTGAGTATGGCTACAATTTTGATATTGACATCGCCACGACGTGATATAGCCTCGTTCAAGAGGTCGACCACATTTTTACCAACCACGCCACTACAATTGAAGCCCTTAGTCCAGGTGACCAGCAGACCTTTGTCCAAACCTATTTGCTTCAATGGAAATGAGAAGGTGAACCCCAAAGGCAATTCACTCTTGTCGAAGGCATGGTCCTTTACGAAATTTGCCAGGCAACTCGCAATAAAGTCGAACAATTCAGTGCCGGTACCTGTTTGCAAGGCATTGGACAGTTCATAGGTTTTTGAAAATATCTGTACGTCAGTTTCACTATTTAACGTGACCAGCAAAACCCGAAAATTGGAGCCGCCCAAGTCGAGTGCTAAAAACTGACCTCGCTCCTCTCCTGTGGGCAGATCTTGGACATAGGTAACAAAACACTTGACAACGGCACGCGAGTTGGTTTCCTTTGACAAGCCCATGTTTATTTCCTTGGTCAAGCGTTCCATAATCTCTCGCATTTGCTCATCGCTAATGTCAAATTTCCTGCATATGGCATAGGCCTCCGGAAAAGCTTTTTCAGGCAACATATTTAAAAAAAAATGTGTTGATATTTGTCCTAAATTTGTTGAAAGCCGAGAAATTATAATCAAGTACACATTTTAAGTGAATGTCACTATGAATGGCGAGTCAAGGACTGCTTTCTATCGAATTCCTCTTGGAAGATTGCGGCTACTATGGCTGCTCCCACACCTGCACTGTCCTCGGCTATGACTATCTGGAATTTATATTTGGGGTTAATTAAAGTATTTGCATGCTTATTCAGCAAGGCTGCATAGCGGGCGTGCAGGCGATAGATACCACCATCGATAGCAATCGATACTTCGGGATACCTCATTTTGTTGACCAGACAAGCTAAGCCGCAGGCGATTAGCTTTGCAGAGCGCTCAGTGACAGTCTCGGATATGTAACGCACCATGGCCAAATCCCTGGGCTTACAGTGATGCATGCGAAACTTGTCCATGACTTCCTGGCACTTGGTATACTCACCAGGGGCATCGCTTTCAATGGCCATCAGTGACTTCATTTCCATTTTCCAACGTATGCCCATGTACTCCAGATTATGCTCCGTAAAGATGACGCCCTGCCTCATCAGCTTTTCAATGACTCTACGCACCAGCTCACCTAGGTACAGCGTAGTCACGCATTTCTCATACAATTGCATGCCTGGATTGCTGCTATCCTGATCAACTGCTTTGTCAAAGTCATTGCGTATAAAATCCAGATGGCCATTCTCGCCAAACTTGGACCATTCTGTATTAATAACCATGAAGGGTTTGTTTGGATCACCCTCGTAGCGTTCGCAGTTTGCGGTTTCTTCTAAGTAGGCTGCATTTGTATCGGTGCCGACCACCAAGCCGATTTTGCAATCGTTGTAGGTCCAAGTTGTGCCTACCATAGTACCAACAGCATGGTTCAATATACCCACGATGTTAACTTTAATGTCTGTGTGCTTTGACACGGCCAAGCGCAGCAAGCGTACCACATCTTGGCCCACAACTCCGTGTGCGCCAAAACCCTTAGTCCAGGACGCTAAAATAGCAATATCCAGCGCTTTTTTTCTCAGTGGAAATGCAAAGGCAATTCCCATAGGCAAATTTTCCTGTTCCACTTTCTTATCCTTAAGAAATACTGCAATATTTTCGGCCAGAAATGTCATCAACTCATCGCCGTGTCCAGCGGCTACAGTGTGGGGCAATATAATGGATTTGGAGGACATGTAAACATCTTTTTCGTTGCCGAATTTAACTAGCATAAGGCGACAATTGGTGGGCCACATTTCGAGCGCCAAAAAGCGTCCACGCTCTCTACCACTGGGTAAATCCTGCACAAAAGACAAGTGACAAGGTATGGAGGAGCGTTCATGGGAATCGATGGCTAAACCCATATTCAATTCGCGTAGCATCATCTGCGATATCTTGACCATGTCATCCTCCGTGATGATAAATTGCTTGCATAGCTTGTGTGCATCGGGAAATTCAGTATCGGGAAACGAAGCCATCGTGTCTAGAAGTCAAACTGCCCCCTTTTGTATAAAATAAAATGAAAACTTTTGCTCGGAGCTCTATTTAGGAGTTGAGTACCAAAATGTATTGCTATTAAACAACACTTAGTGATTTATTTTTTCCAAAATAGAATCTCTATTATAATAGGCTTAGATTTAATTAGAAGACTAAGGTTATTTGAAGATATAGTAAAAAACATGGTACATGGACTGTCTGAGCATTAAGAGAGTGTGCAACTTTCAATTCAATATATGACACAATGAATTCTGTACGCTGTATCCTAGAGCTAAGGTGAGGTTAGGTCAAGCTTAAACTTAGGGTAACGTAAAGAGTAACAAAACATATTAATAAATAAAATAAGCTGACTCTGGAGTCATGTTAAAAACAGATCCAAAGCATTTGCCTCCGGAAAGTCAGCGTGCAAAAGATCACTAAATGGATTTAAGCTGTCCAGTGTAGCGAGCGGGCTTATGCAGGCCGAAGGTTGCTGGTCACTGCTAAAATCAAAGGAATCTGCCGAGGAATCCATTAACCGCAGGCTAAGTTCAACATCAGCCTTATCTAGCGAGCTCACTGACATGGGCATATCACCTCGCGTTGGCAGCACAGTATCACGTTGCAACAGCAGGCTATAGTAGCTGGGACTTAGGCAGTGATCGGATAGTGGCAGCGATTCACCATCCGATTCCAGCAGCAAGCTGTTGAGCTCGCAGAGCCCGTGCATGCCCAGTAAGTTATCCGCATCCACTACTGAGCTGCCATTATCGCTGCTAGTCGAATTGGCCGAGGAAAGCGAGGCATAGGCGGAGCTGGGTGAGCTAGCAGCTGCACTGGAAACCGGCGAGCCTATGCTCGACGAGGCGTAACAAGATTCCGGAGAATGTAACAGGCTGCCAGCTGTCTGTAGTTTCTGTTGTTGTTTACTTTGGCGTTTCGTTGTTGCTTTTTTCGTCGTTGGCGTCGTTTTCCTGGGCTTAACTCGTGCAGGCGCCTGCTTTGGTTCCAGCTCTACCAGTGGCTCCGTGCTGACGTGTGCTTCCCTTGTGGCGCTCTCATGCAAACATTCTACAATCAAATCACTCTCGTAGCTCGGATTGTTGAGTGAATCGCTCAGCATGCTTATGTACTTCATAGCCAAGCGCAATGTGGTAATCTTGGTGAGCTTCTCATTTGTATTGGCCGCATCTTCACTTGTGATCGCCTGGGGGACGCAGTGCCGCAAATGCTCAAAGGCTGAATTGATCTCGCGCATACGCGTACGCTCCCGAGCATTGGCTGTCTTTCTGCGATATTTGCTAAGTGGTGCCGCTTTCGTTTTGGCCTTGGGATTCTTTTTGCTACGTGCAGCTCGCTCTGGGACTATAAACGCCCCACTGGCGGCTACGGCTGCAGGAATTGGCTTTGTGGATGAATCAGCTGATGGCGCTGCTTCGGAGGCAAGTCGTCTTTTCTGGCGCAGTGAATACTTCTCATTGCGGTGACTGTTGGATGCGTTGTTGGCCTTAAATTTGCGCGAATCCTGCGCAGTCGTTGGCGTGGACATGCTCAGATCCGCATAGTTGTGCAGCTCATAAGTGTTGGATTTCATCTGCAAGAAATTCAATCGAAAATTTCGTTTAGTCTATGCGGCAACTGAGACGTACTAGATACATATATAGAATGTCAAGTCAATCTACAGTATATTCTATTAAATTGTTTAATTTCATTCCGGTTGCTTTTTTCGTCGTCTGGATAAGTTCCCAGTCATTGAGCAGTTGCGTAGGCTGCGCCGCCTTAGCAATAATAGGCAATTAACAAATGGTTCGATTTGTCCCATACAAATACTCGAAAAATATGGGACATATCTGAGCGACAATGTCTGTATCTCAGTGAAGCGTAACAAGAGTTAACCCGCTGGCTTCCGTAAATGGAAAAAACAAGCTTCACGCATGCGCTGCATGGAGTCAAGCAGAAGTGACTGGGTTTGGGTGCTGGCACTTCCGTTGTCATCGAAATGGGCTCTAACTTTGCAGCAGAGTCATAAAAACTACTGAAGCCGAAAAACGAAAAACCAGAGTCATTAACCAAATAATTTTCCAGCTGCCAAACGATTTAATTGACATTATGATGGTCTAGCGCAACCGGTGGGGTCGCTTAAAAGACGAGAATCAGTATTCTGGGAAGACTTCCAAACAACCCGATTCTGAGGTAGAGTTACAGAGTTGCACTTACTCTTAGGCGACAATGTTCGCATCTTTGGCCAAGATACTGAATGTGTGATCATTTTGAAAAACAAGCTTTCAACGTTTGCGATCAAACACTCACTTTAAGAATTTCAGTTGGGAGTGAAATGAACCATCAAGTAATTCAATTCTGAGGACTTCCGACTGTTCCGATGATATTTTTCATTTAAATTAAAATGATTTTTTAGAAAAATGATGTCCGGCCTATATCATATTCCTTCAGAGTACAATAGAATTGCTTAATAGAACAGTAATTACGTTATGATTGAAACTTTGAGGGAATGCCAGGGACCTTGTTCTAAATGCCTGTCAAATGCCTGTTTAATGTTAAAACTCGGAAATCATGTTTAGTGTTTTTCGAATAATCTGCAAATATCTCAAAAACGGTAGGTTTTTCGGAAATAAGTCTTCCTTCATTTTTCTACGATCAATAGATGTCGTCGTGATGAGGGTAAAAGAGTTTAACAGTACAGAGTATTTTAAATTAGGCCATGTCTCACTTTATGTAGAATGCATGCAAGCATTGGAATGAACATAATGGCTATAAAGAAATTTACAGAGGATATTATGATTTGGATGATCTAAAAAGAAAGATCTGAGAAATTAAAAATCAATGGATATATTTTAGATTTACCAAAGAAAAGTTCACAATGCTCAAAAACAACAACATGGTACCAAATCCACAATAATACAAATGCCACATAACGTGTTTTAGCCACAAGCTCGTGAATGGTCAAACAGCTATGCAACAAGTGTCAGGCGGGGCAAGACCCAGTGCAAGAATCTATTGCCAATTTGGGCAGTTGGTGCACTAAATTGACCATTTATGTGAACATCTTAACTGCATCAGATCAATCTCTACTCACAACACGCATCTGGGGCAACACATTTATGAGGCCAAGGCACATTGCAACTTGGCAAGGGCGTTACCAACGTTGCAGAAACAATTTGCTCCAATCTCTAAGCTATGTCTTTGTTGTTGTTGTTGCTGTTGTTGTTGTAGACGTCTCTACTGACGTTGAGACGGATTCGTTTTAAATTTCAGGTAACTTAATTCTTGCATTAAATGCATTCATTAATAGATAGTTTTTATTGTTGGCTGGTGCTCGTTTCGAATTGTTGTTGCTGGGGCAGTTTCACTCGGTTGCAACCACAGAAACCATTGTGGGGAAAAAGTAATGCAAAATATTTGGTACAGTTGACCTAACACAAGTCGGAGTTGTTGTTGGAAAACTTTCTCGTTGTTCCACAATTTTTAAAGTACTTGCAATTGAAATAAAGCTTAACAATTGGTGTTATATGTTCATGAATACAAATAACTTTTCCTTAAATAAAACTTATATTTTCAAGATAGTTTTGGGAAATTTAAAGTTCATTTCATGGAGATTTATTTTCAATTACTTTAAACCCATCTGAAGTGCAACGAAAGCTAAAAAAAAATAAAATTGAGAACATAACTTTGAGTGAATCTCATAAATATATTTAAAATATTGGTTTTACTAAGGATAGAAAAGTTTTTAAGCAGGCTATCAGTGAGATTTTGAGTTCGTTGGGACATCGAAGTTTGTTGGCTGTATCTTGCTTTTGTTGGTTGTCCTGCCCAAACTTTTTGAATACTCTTAAAGTGTATAAACATCGCAATATTCTCAAGTTAGCTTATCTCTAAAAAGTCGCATGGACGAACTTAAGTATTCTTAAGAGAGCCCGCATATCTAATAAATTTATGCCCCACAGAAACTAAATTTCAACCCCTTTGCGACTAAGCATCTGTCTGCACTTAATGTCCAATACGCGGTTTTGAGCAATTTCACATATTCACGATATTCCCAAAAATGCGTATATCTCACGAGCCAATACACACAAACACATCACAGGCTTAAAGCCTCCGTATTGACAACCTCTAACACACACAAAAATCAGATTTGATATTCATTGACGCGTTCATGAGAACACCCGTAACACCTAAAACATAAGTTTCTTTTATATATGTACAGAGACATTCGCTACCTCTTTGAAATTTCCCATGGAGCATCAATAGTGTTTTTTACCTTGTTCTTTACGCATTATTTAACATTAGTACCAGGTATTAAGGCGATATTACAAAAGTAATCGATAAAATTGAATCCTTATTATATTCGGGCTAATGGCAGAATATATTTTTTATTTTATTAAATATAACAAATTTATGCTTTAAAAATATTTGTCATGGCAAAGAAAATGTAATGTAATCTTTTTCCGAGTGTATTCTAAACCGGTTCTTATTCGTGGTGATAATAATGGCAAATCTTCTTCAGCTTATGTTCCTACAAGCCTTTTTGCGGATGGGTTATCACAGTTTCTACTTGAC
Organism: Chymomyza amoena; assembly: GCA_037043745.1. Lineage (NCBI taxonomy): Eukaryota > Metazoa > Arthropoda > Insecta > Diptera > Drosophilidae > Chymomyza > Chymomyza amoena. The sequence continues at coordinate 123,894 of JBAMAX010000113.1, forward strand.
AATCAGCAGATATCTTTTCTGCAGTACTTAGATTAAAGTTTCCTTTGATATTCGTCTCTACATAAAAAGCTTACGAAAATATTTAGTTATTGATAATGTTATAAGTAATCGGATTTTAGCAAAGAAGAAATAGATTTGGTGAACCGTTTTGAAAATTAATTTGCTTCGCCTATTTTCGATCCTTTTTATTTTACTCTCTTTTAGAGAATGTGTAGAATTTTGATCACTTTAGGACAATTTAAGTGTTGCCTTAATATTTACAATTTGACTTAAATAAATAATTGTAGTTATATTTAATTGAAAGGTTCAAAAGATGATTTCATCTTCAACAATTTTCGAAAAAGTCGTAGTAAAAAGTCTAAAAAATCGCTACCAGCATATTTACAAATTCTTCCAAAATTCCACAAAATTTGGATTACATTTTTTTTAAAGTGTATAATCCACTGGGATGAGCCTAACTAATTCTATGTCTCAGTAGTAAATATATTAATTTATATTTACTTTTAAAAATATTTTAAAATCCATTTAAGGTTTATATATTATATTAATAACAATATCTAAGATTTTGCATCAGAACATTTTTTGTATCTTAAGGTAAGATGGCTTCCTCAACTTTCGTAGGGGACCCATCAAGTGGGGAAATGTGGTGAATTGGCTCACTAGCGGTATCACAAAGGGCCTATCCTTGGCCTAAGTGAGTTGGGATGTCGGTCCCAACTGCCGCCCTAACCTAACCTAACCTAAGGTATGATATTAAGTTTGTGCAGCGAGACCCTACAAAGTTACGCAATATATTATAAGTGTGACCAGATAAGATTTACATCTCAGGTTTAATAAGAGCTATTTAAAGCAACCAAATTTTGAGATTCGTTTCGAAATAATTGAAATATGTAAATTGCAAAAAATTTAATCACTAATTTGAATATTCGTGATTTTTAAATACGTATGTATATTTTTTTTAAATGATTACAAAATAGTATAGTTTCATGCCCATTTTGGTTGAAAATAATTGGTATTCCCCAACATATATATTTTTTATTGAATTATTTAATCTATAAAATTTGTATAATACTTCAAGACTCGTTACGTTTAAATCTTTAGTACTTGTGATATACTATTTATCCTTTTTTTTCTAAACCTACGATAAAGTACAGGTATGGAATTGAAATATTGGTATTTACTTTATTGCAAATTTTATATACTTAAAAATATGAAATCTTTGCATATAAGATAGAGAAATGCTAATATACTAATATCGGATGTACAACTGCCTCATGCTGCATTAGAATATGGACTCTTCTACTTGAAAGGTCCAAGGTTTTTTTTTTTTACTTTACTTTTTTTAAATATAATAGTTCATTCATCGTTACTTTTTAAAATTTTAAAATTTATATAGAGCTAATTTTGGCAAACTTATTGTAATAAGGATAAACCACGTCTTAAGAATGATTGTTGCCCAAAGCCTTTTTAAAAAGCCAGCATTCAAATTTGTGGCACGTTCAAAAAAAAAAAATATATTCAGTTTGTGTTTACGTGCTTGACCAAATTTTTGAACCTTTTTGTTATTCTTCATAACAATTAAATTTTCCAAAGCACGCAAAAGTCCAAAGGAAAACTTCACAATGCGCGCAACGTGCAGCAAACAAGTCGCAATTAAGTGCAGAAAAATGTTGTTGGGTCTCCGTCTCCAGAAGGCCGTGTTAAGCACCAAAGTCCGACACGAAGAACAGCAACAGGAAAAGGAACAGGAATAAGGATGTGGCGGCCAAGAAGCGCCTGCGTTACTTGTTGCGTTCAAAACGACGTGAAAATTACCAAGTTCCGTAGGTTGTTCCTTTTTTTATTTCAAACAGAGCTTGTTGCAACAAATTGCATGTGATTAACTGTATTCGCGGCTAATAAATATCGCAACACGCGGCAAAATGGCGTGCATGGGCCGTGGTGTGGCCTATGCCAGGATATGGCAGGAAAGGAAGCGTGGCAGGAAACAAGCGCAGTAGCACCCGCGCTTATCAGCATCGGATTGTTGTTGTTTTGGCTTGATTGGAAAATTTGAAAATGAATTTTGAAGCACAACCTCGTAACAGTTTCAACTGCTTAATTTTTCAATTACCCATGAGGTGGGCGCAAGGCATGGTTTGTTGCTGTAAGCGGATGCACAATACAAAACCAATTCAAATGGCCAAAAACAAACATTTCCGAGTAGACAAAAGGCGCGCCAACGATATGAACACGGCCACGCAACGGTTATTTCTCTCTCTTTGCTGTGTGTGTGTGTGTGTATGTGTATGTATTTATGTGTTTGTGTCTGAGTCAGTGGTGTGTGAGTGTGTGCGCGGTGAGGCATGTTGCGCTACGGAATTCGTATACCCTACACACCCTTCGATAGGGTCAAGAGTATTATAGATTCGTATAAAATGTTATATGAGGTATCAATAAAAGGATATTGAGGTGTAGATCTCATAAATCTGACAGTTATTTTAGTACGGCCCATAGTTCGAAGGGTATTTGTACCCAATATTTTTAAATTGGTCATTTAAAAATTTATGTGTAAATATAATTTGATTGCTTTTAGTTTAAGGGCACAAAAAATTTATTTTTTTTAACTCAAGTATTTATAAGAAGTAAATGATTTTATTTAAAAAATATGAAATTTTCTCTTCGTGTTTTTATACTTTCTTTATTTCGTATGAATAGGAACCAAATCGATTTGGTGGAACAACAATTTTCTCAAAATATGTCAAAAATTATAATATATTTTTGTAATAATTTATACAACATATACGTCTTGTTTTTATGATGAAACAAACTGATTTATTTTGTAGGTAAATAATCAAACAATAACTTTGCTCAAGAAACGATTTTTTAATTATTTGCAATGGCGATATTTAAAAAAAACGAAACGAACGAAATTATTTCTTCGCAACTCAAGATATTCAACAAGAATCACGTCTTCAAGGAACAAACTTATAAAAAAATATATTTTTTTTAAGAAATTGTGTTGCTTAAAAAAATTATATATTTTTTTTAAATAGATTGTTGGCAACTTTTATTAAAAAAAAATGGGTCAAAAAAATATTCATCAGTTTAGTCACAATTAAATAAAAACAAATAAAATGCTTTTTTTTATTTAAGCTTCAACTCCATAAGAATAAAAACTGAAATTGGACAAAACATTTTTTTTTATATTAATCTTTAAAATAACGTTTTTTTTTCAAGCGTTTAAACTTAAATTTAAAGGATCTGGCAGTTAACGCTTTACCTTCTTTGATTCTTTAATATAATAATAAAATTAATAAAATCGATAAAAACTAATTTTCATTTTAAGTTTGCGTCTATCTGAGACTATTAGAGTAACAAACAATGTAGTTAATGTTTTTAAATATTCAAATCAAATGTGGAATCGGAAATCGCCAACGTACTGCCAGAAAAAAATTTAGGAACTTTGATGTCTAAACAGATTTTAAAGCTCGACCGTAATCCGAGCTTTTACTGGATGATGATGGAGCTGATGGGAACGAGCGCCTTTTTGTCACTGCTGTGGACTGTGTAGGGCAAGATTTCTCTTTCTCAAGTCCAACTTTTTCACTGACTTGTCTCATTTCTCAGAATAGCGTCCAAAAAGCCTATCGAGGTTCATTCGTGCCGCCGAATTTTATTTTTATTTTATATAAGGGACCTCTTAAGTGGGGGAGGGGTGGTAAGAGGTCCATCGCAGCATTATCACAACGGGCCTATTTTTGGTCTAAGAGATTTACGACGCTAAGTCTCAACTGCCGCCCTATATGCTCCCCATTCTTACTAGCAAGATTTCGGAGTTTTTATCCATGCTGGTAACTTTTTTGTATCGTAATTGAGCCTAGTGAAAAAAGTCAACCCGACGTTACTTTAAAAAGTCTTTTCAATTTAATTAATTTTTGATCAAGATTTTATGCAACTACTTTGTTCAATAAATGTTGACATAGTAAAAATCTCTAAATTAATTTTTAGCATTTTACAAATCGAAGCGTATCTTAAGCCTTACTGAATATTTTTAATAAGTCACAAAAAAGATCTATTGGAAAAAACATGGAAGCTTAAAGCTGAGGAGCATTTTGCCGCCTCCCAACATTGTTCCTAAATTGCCAATAGGGCAGTAGGTAAACTGCTTGAACTGCTTGGTAAGAGTAACGGTGAAAACGCTCTCACTCTCACCAACACTATGTAAAGTATAGCGGCTTTAAGCTTGGCGCTATAATTATTATTTTGTATTAGTGCGTAGGTTAATGGTATTAGTTTATAGGTGTAAGTGGAGAGTAGGTGATAGGGACAGTGCTAGGAACGGCGGACAGAGCGCAGCCGCGGATCAACAGCCAAATCTGGACAGTCTATGAGAGTTTGAGTGAAAAGAAAGTTAAAGTCAGTGACGCAGTTAAAGGCGTTTTCGTATAATAAAATATAGAACTGTCGCAAAGGACGGACATATAAGAGATATCTTATATATACAAGGTCTCGTCTCATTATGTAATGTGGTCGATGGAAACTTATTGAATAACTTGAACAATTCTCAATCGATTTTGGAAAACTTATTTATGGTCTTATAAATATTCAGAAGCTTTAAGAATTGTTTCCATTCAGGTTGCCAAAAACAACGTCAATCAAATGACCTCCTTTATTGCGGATACTAAAATTCAGCTCTTTTTCTGGCATTTTCACATGACAAATTTGCCAGCATCTCGTAGTGATTTCGGCTCGAATATTGTCTTTAAGCTCATCTAAAGTCTTCTGATTGTTGGCATACACTTTGCTTTTGTCAAAAATCCCCACAAAAATAAGTCCGGTGCCGTTAAATCGGGCGATCTCAGTGGCCAGTCATTATCACCCCTTTCGATACCACACGTCCTGAGAACTTTTGACGCAAGAAGTTCATCGTTGATTTCGCGGTGTGACATGTCGCGCCATCTTGTTGAAACCAAAGCCTTTAAGACCTTTTTCACGCATTTCTGGTAAAACAGAGTGTGCCAACATCCATCGATACCGATCCCCATTGACAGTTTCCCCAACTCTGAAGAAGAACGGACCGATGGTGGTTTTTGAGCAGACACCGGCCCAAACAGTCACTTTCTGATCATGCATTGGAGTTTGATGGATAGTATGAGGATTTTCTTTCCCCCAAATGCGACAGTTTTGTTTATTTACAGTGCCAGATAGCGTGAAATGGGCCTCATCAGTCATTAAAATTCGCTCCCAAAAATCGGGCTCCGATTCACTCACTCGAATAACGTTATTGGCGTAAGCCACGCGTCGCGGATTGTCTGTTTCCAATAATCTTTGGGTTAACTGCACTTTGTATGGAAACATATCCAGATCATCTTTCAGAATCCTCCTCAAAGTAGTTCCACTGATGTTTAGTTGCTGAGACCGGCGGCGGTACGAGACAGAAGGATTCTCTGCAACACTCCGTTGAACAGCTTCAATATTTTCATTTGATCGTCGAGGACGTGGTTGATTTGAATGTGGACGGTCCGCTACAGACCCGTGATTCTCGAAATTTGAAGCTAAGCGACGAATAGTGTCACTTTTAGGCGAATGAATTTTTAATGAACATTGTCACTATTTCCGCGCGTTCTTTGGGCGTGAATCGATTCATGGTTAAAATTGTAATGCAATAACCTTTCCAAAATGTGTTTGATGACGTCAATCGGTTGAAATCTGTCAAAGTTATTCAATATTTCCATCGACCACATTCAAATGGCGCACCCTATATTATTTAGAGTTTATACGTTTCGTGAACGAGCCACGACAAGTATCTCTGCTACCAGGATTTATATCTGGGTGACTGTATCGCCGTAAAAGTGCGTATCTCAGTAGTAGTTGTTAAATTCCAAATTGTTAGCTTTAAGGGTAACTTTATTTTCCCAAAATATTGTTCGCTAAAAATATTATTTTGTGCAAAATAGAGAGCGTGCGGTCTCGACTTAAATTTCTTGTGATAATTGACCGCAAAAAGGCGGATAATTTAATTTTAAAACTTAAAGTAAATTGCGTATTATTTAAAATATCGCAAGTCTCAGCAAATATAATATAAATTTTGTTGTGATATTTAGCCTGGGCATAGCTGAGCTATTCCAGCCGTTGTTCTGGACAAGCCAGAGATCGTTACAATGGAGTGAAACATGCTAACTGACGCAGTTTCCACAAAACTAGAACTGCAAAATATTTTGTATCCACCCAAAAATCCTTTAAGAAAATCTCCAAAACTACTTCTTACTACTTGCTTCAAAAAATTGTATTATTTATATAAAAGAAGAAAGCCTTAGGTAGTTTTACGTCGTCCATCTCCAGTAAAGGGTGTCCCAGCGTCGTCATGCAACGATGCGACTGACTGCATCACATTCTTTGGGCGCTGCAGGGTTGGAGCCTATACCAAAAGTGTACTTGAAACTACCAACAACAACAACAACAACAGTAACAGCAACATTGTTTTTGTGATTGTTTCTGTTGTTGTTTTGAATTTTTTGTTGTTGCAATCGTTGCATTTTTAGGTAAAGTCATTAAATTTAGAACTTTTCTCTTAGTGTTTGTGTTGCTTTCTTGCTTTTTGCCAGTCAGTTAGCCGGCATACCATATCACGCTTGTCTGCACGCCACACACATGCACAAATGCACACACGCACACACATACACAGTTGGTCACACAGATACTTACAAACAAACACATGCAACATATGGCAAGAGACACAAACAAAACACTGAGAGAAAGAAGGGCAGGCAGCATTTTTTGACGCCAGAAGGAAAAACCTGCAGTTAAATGGAAAATGGAAAAATAAAGCTTCTTTCTGCTTTTGTGGAATATGAAAACTATGCAATGTATCTGTATCTGTTGACTCAAGTTTTTGTTTGCCATCGATCTAAAATTAGTTTTTATAGTACTCTGAAGTTTTTTCGATTTGTGATTTTTTAATTTGTTTTTAACTAAGGAAAAGCGTCAAATGTAGAGAGAATTTATTTTTTGCTGCTGGCTTAGTTATTTTTGTTGCTGTTGCTGCTTTTGTTGCACAGTTGTTGTTGTCTCGTGTTGCACGTTGCCACATGAGCTCGTGTTGTTGTTGTTGTAGCATCTTTTGGTCTCGTGTGGCTGCTGCTGGCGGCTGCCTTTTATTTTTAGCAATGAAATGCGCTAAAATTCTCCTTTAGTTTTTAACATTTTGCATTTATCTTTTAGTTTTATTTATATTGCTTTTGTTTTTTTGTTTTTAAGCTTTTATACAATGTTGCTGCTGCTAAATTTTGTTGTTGTTGTTGTTGTTCTTGTAGATATATACGATATATTCTTATTTTTGCAATTACTTTTTGTCTTTCACTAAAGGAATTTGTTTGATTTTCCATTTACGTTGAGTTTGTTTATTAAAATTGGCACACGGTACGTATGTGTGATATATGTTTGTGTTTACATTTGAATCAAGCAATGGTGTGTGTGTGTGTGCGTGTGTATCTGTGTATGAACAGTTTGCTGGCAATGTATCTGTGTGGTTTTGTATTACCCATTTGGTTTTGATTTGCTTGACTTTTGACAGGTTTTTGTCGTTTGCGTTTGGCTAATTTGATTTTGGTTTTTAGCATTTATTTAAAATTCAAGTTTTTAAGTGCCTTTTGAGCCAAATGAGAAATATCAGATACCTTTAAGACCCTTCAGCAAGCCAGAATGTAATACTAACAGCCAACAAAATTAAAAACAAATTTTTAATGAATTTATATGATATTCTTATCAAAAATCAATTCATTTTTAATTATGTTGAAAATTTGCTTTAACCTTGTCAAGTGAGTAAACTTTGCGATTAGCTCTATAAAATAAGTCCTTACAGCCAAGGCCTAATTCATTATATAAAAAATGACTTACGACTTAGCATAATATTTCAATTTACTAACAATACGTAAATCTAATTCCGTAAAAGTTTTTGGTTTTGGAGCGAAAGTCAAATCCGCAACAGATTTTCCTTGCGCCTTGAAAATATCCTTATCGATGTCTAAAATTTAATTAGGTTCGACTGCCAAAAAAAATACTTCATAGTAGTTGTTGCTCCTTATGATAAAGTTTATTAAACCAAACGAAATCTCAGTTTCTCTCAGAAACTAATATAAATACCTTGATTTGGTCAAAAATTTGAACGGCGACCCTTTAAAATCAAAATCTTTAAATGATATGGATCTTTAAATAATTTGTGACCAAACTGTTTTTTAGGTTTGAGACGACATACGCAAAACATCTCAAAGACTCTTTAGCCATGACCAGGCCCGAAGAAAGGAGGGGCTGATCGGGGACTTTTTCCCACGTTCCCGGAGTTCTTGGAGGGGCCTGGATTCGAGAGTCATTCGGGAAGTTTTTTGCTTAAAAGAAAAGTTAAAGATTCTAATCCTACCGCGGAAACTAAAGGCGATGTTGATGGAACCGTCAAATATATAAGTAATTTGTGTATGTAAATGTCATTAATATGGTTCAAGATTCTTACAGCAATCATCATAGAAAAGAAAGAAACAACGATTGACGTCGAAGTAAAAAAGTCTTGAAAGCCTCATAGTAGATCTACAATCATTACGCAGCCAATGAGGACTCATTTTGGAAGAATGTCGAAAGGCGCTTCTTTCCTAAAATCGAAAAGGAAGAACTTCAGACTGCAGCTCTTGATTTCCCTGCTGAAGTGTCGGACGAAATTTCATTTGAAATACGTCACTTGAAAAGTGTGTACAAGGCAAATTTTACTGAAAATTGGGAATTTTGTATGCCCCCATACGACTTGTTAAATGCCATTACAGCTAAAAATTGGGATATTCTGTTTCCAAAGCATCTGCATTGCTTTGAGAATATTCTGCACTTTGCCAAAAGATCGTTTAGAGTATTATCAAGAATAAAAAACTATCAACGTTCTTGTTTAATTCAGAATCGAGTCTCAGGATTGGCAACTTTGTATTTGGAATCTTAGTTAGCAAGAAAACTCGAATTAGATAATATTATAAAAGCTTCTGCTTCAGCTAAAGCATGGAAGGCGAATTTCTGAGTATCTTGACGGGTATTGTGAAATATAGATAGTTATATAATATAGGTTACTTAATAAAACTTTTTTTTAAGGATCTGCATTGGAGTTTTATAAAATGCATTATCATGATTTTATTAAATCATCAATTTTCTCAGAAATCCGTTTTGGATTTTTTTTGTTGATCTCACACAATTGATAGGGGCCCGAATCCGAGATTTCCGCCGGGGCCTGTATATTCTCTCTACGACCCTGGCCATGGAAACTTACTGCCAATTAAGATATTGGATAGTAGTAATATGTATAAACATAAGATGTCTGGAAAGATTTTATATTTTAAAATTGAAAAATTGTAGTTGGTCTGCATATTCTTGAGAAATATCTTTTAAATCACATTTTTCCAAAACATTTTGCCCCATTTTTCTTTTAAAGTTAAAATATTAGGCTAAAGAAAGAAAACTGAGTAAAATATATTGATAAAATTTAAAAAAAAAATGTGTTTTTAATTGCAGATTGTTGGTATCCGTAAGATGCTTGTACATCATTCATAAGCATCAAAATATTTGACACAAATGCTTATACATAAATTAAAATACTTACAAAACTTTAGGAATACATTTTTAATTTGAATATTGATGAAGTTAAATTAAACATTTTTTTTTTAAATTGTTACCTCTTTTTTATATCTATAATTATATCTATTATCTTATTATTTTCCAAAATTACTTCAAATTGGTTTGAACAATTTTTTTTTTTTTTTAATATTATTTTAAAGAAATCTGTTTATTTTTTTTAATTTACACATTACCATTTTTCTTCCTAAGCAAACAAAGTTTTGAGTCTCTACGCACACGAAAAATTTGCCTTTGTAAAGAAAGTGTTTTTAGGGTCGAGGAGAATCACGAATATGAAAACCATTTTTATTTTCATTAGCAAAGTTTTTTTTTGATTTTTTCATCTATTCAAAACACTTTTTGTAAACAAGTTTTATTCGAAAAACGTCAGGATTATTTTCTTTTCCAATTGAAAGCTACTTCCTAGGGACATTTTCCAATTTGTCACAGTTCAAATGATAGAGAAGATTGTTTTTACTAAAACTTTATTTTTGTTTTATTTTTTTCAAAATCGTTAAATGTTTGGTAGCGATTGGTTGACAAATACATAGTTTATATATATTTATATAGATTTTTATAAATACCTTTTCAATTTCATAAATCCTTAGCACTGGTGAAGAATATGTTTGGGGTGCGTATCTGCTAGGTTGATTGAGGGGTGTTGATTTTTTATTGATGCCTTTGTTTTGAATTTTCACTACTCCATTTAAGCACGTTGGGGAGATTTGTTGATATATTGAATTTTTTCTACAGCAATTTTTATTTATATATTTTTTGTTAATTCTTGCATATATTCTGCATGACTATAAAACTTTTATTTTCAATTTAAATTCCCCCGAATTAACTAATTAGTCACTCAACGGTCAAAACTTGGGCGCCGTCGTATTGCTCACAGATTTTGTTTTTTTTATAGATATCTACATATATATATTTTTTTTAGTTGAATTAAAATCGCTGTTTTTGTTGCTGTTTTGTTTGGATTTTGTGACTCTATTTTTAATTTACGCTTGCTTCATGCATAAATTTGTCGGATTAACACAAGATAGAACTATTTTGCTTTTATTTCCTTGAATTCGTGGAGAACAAAAAAAAGTATATACACAAACATACATATATGTATATTCATAATTAAACTTGTTTTTAATTTGTTTCTGTTATTATTATTATGTGTATTTTAATTATTATCAATTTAATTTTGTATTTAATCACGTTTGGAATTTGTACTGCACGTAAATAGAATCCGTGTATCCGAAAGATAAAAACGGAATCGGAACTGTTAGCGCTGCCGGCGCTGTTAGACTACTCAGTACATGGAGAGTACCAGTACATACTATAAAACGCACTCGACAACAATGCAGAGAAAGCACGAAAACTGGCTAGAAGATTTTATGGCCAAACGATTCCAAAACGTGTGCCGTGGGCATGTATCTTATGCATGCGCCTTGCTATCCGTTTGCAGGCCGGCTGCTAAAAATATCCACGAGTACGCGCCGCATACGGCTCTGCTTCTTTTTGTATCTGTAGCTGTTGCTGCTGCTGCTGCTGTATCTGTATCTCTGTATCTGTATCCAATAACCCGAGTTGGCGTACAAAAATATACTGCCCGTCGTTGCTACTTGGAGAAAAGTGCGTTGTTCCACTAGAACTTGTCGTCGTAGTCGCCGTCGTCGTCGTCGTCGCTCTGCTAGGCAGGCATGCGTCCGCCTGCTGCGCTTGTCTACTTTGCACTGCGGCAGCTGATCAGCAATAGATACAACGCCAACGTCGGAGATGCCGTCGTCGACGTTGTCGTTGCCGTCACCGTCACCGCCTTGGTCGTCAATGCCGTCAACTGTCGGTTTGATGTGTTTTGCTATGTTGGAGATGTTGGATATGTTGGCGTTGCTCTGTTACCTTTGCCGGCAGCGGCACTCAGCTGACTTTGACTCCGTTAGCCAAATTCCAAAATTCCACCTCCAGCAGCCAAGTGAGTAGGCCTATTTTGCTGCTGCTGCTGCGGCTGCTGGTTCTTGCCCACACACACACACACACACACGATTCTTGGACACGGCCGCACTTGTCTCTGACGTGAGCCAAGTTGAACCGACTTAAGAGCTGAGCTAAGGTGACGGCATGAACTGTTGTGCTGAGCGTGCGTCGCGCTATTGAAACGATCAATGAATGAAATGCGGCATTAAAAAGCACTACTACGTGTATCTCTAAGATACAACTTGAAGTTAACCAATAAACCGAGAAACCCACTGCTCCAACGATCGTTTGCAACGCCAACACACTGGCCATAACGTCATTGAAAGTGCTCCGAGCACACACCAACAACAACAACAGAATCGCCAAACAACAAACCAGTTCTCAGCGCTCTCCCATAGCAGAGCTCTCACCCACTCAATTTGTGTGGGTGCTCGGTTGATTGTTTTGAGCATTTTATGGCTTCCCTCTATGCCGGTTTGCTCTTGAGTGAGTTTGAATACTCTTACAAAGTGTTACTTAAGTTTAACACAAAGATTAGCGAATATAACAACGACAACAATATTTTCAACGAAAAATTTATCCTGTTACTAATCAATTTGGGTAATTTTTAAAATTTTGTTAAGATTTATTTATTTCAATATTTCTACATTGTTTTTGCTATAAGTTAATCATTTTAATATTTTTATACCCTGTACCGTATGGTACTAAGGGTATATTAAGTTTGTGCAAGCCGAAAATGTATGTAACATATAGAAGGAGACGTCGGAGACACCCCAAAGTTACCTAAAATATGATCAGGGTGAATAGAGAAGTCGATATACCCATGTCCGTCTGTCCGTCTGTCCGTCCGTCCGTCCGTCCGTCTGTCCGTCTGTCCGTCCGTCCGTCCGTGTGAACGCCTAGATCTCAGAGATGGTAAGAGCTAGAGTTACCAAACTTTCACATTAGATCCCATATTATTCCATAGGAGGCAAGTTTATTTTATTTTTTTGATATCGGGGATAAATTATATAGCTCCCATGGGGGTGTTTGAGACGACCTCGAAAAAAAAAGCGTTTTAGATGAATAATTCGTTTGTTTATGAAGATATCGTAACGAAATTTGGCAATCGAAAGTTTTTTATTGTTCCCAATCACTGTACCAAATTTGATCAAAATCGGTTGACTATATCATATAGCTCCCATAGGACCGATCGGCTAAAATAACTTTTTTAAAGAAAAATTGGCTATATTTCGTTTTTTAATAAAGATATCCTAACCAGATTTGGCGTTTGGAAATTTTTTAGACCACTTAAGCAATGTGCCAAATTTGAACAAAATCGGTGGACTATATCATATAGCTCCCATAGGTGCGATCTTCCAAAACATCGATTTTTTAACAAAATTTGTTGTGTTTCGTTTGTTTGTTAAGATATTGGGACCAAATTTGACATTCGTGAGTATTTTATAGTTCCTAAGCACTGTACCAAATTTAATCCAAATCGTTTGACTAGATCATATAGCTCCCATAGGACCAATCGGTCCAAAAACACGTTTTTTATACAAAATTCGATGTGTTTTGTTTGTTTGTAAAGATATTTGAAATAACTTTGGCGTTCATATCTTTTTAAGGTATTTAAGCACCGTGTCAAATTTTATTGAAATCGGTTGACTATATCATATAGCTCCCATAGGAACGATCGGTCAAAAAAAAATTTTTGCTTAAAAATTCTTCTGTTTTTGGTTTTTTGTGAAGAAATCGGACTTTATTACAAGCTAGTGGTACAGGGTATACTAAAGTCGTCCGCGCCCGACTTTACGTCCGCCATTTTTTTATTAGATTCTTTCATAATGAAAAATACTTTAAAGCATCTTTCGTAATATTTATATATTATGTATTCTTAATTATTACATTTTATTAAAGGGTTTTTAAATAATGATTTAAAATAATAATATAATGATTTATATGATTTATATACAAATAAAATTACTTAATTCCAAATTTACTAAAAATCGAAAATTCAAACTCTTGAAATTCCTTGTTACTATAAATTTCCAAATGATTGGAGGGTAATGCAATGGAAATATGATCATCACTTGGAACAAGATTGTTTCAAAATAAAACAAAAACATATTATACTTGTAAATATAGAAATTATTGCCCCATTGTCTTTAGAAAGTAAATCTTCCGTGGGATTATAAGGTCGATCTTACAAAGTCACGAATAAAAAAAAAAATAATGGTATAAAAATGCATTTCGAATTAGATGTTAGACAGATATTTATTTTTATTATATAATAATTATAATATCAATTTAATAATAACGATCTGTTTCATTAAAAAAGTTTATTATTCAAGATATTATTACCAGATATATCAACTGTAAGTGTATGCAATCTTCGGTGTATAAAAGCCAAACTTCTAGTTTCATTATTTGTTTGATTTAAATTTCGTTTTCGTTTGAGCCATTTGCATTTTTGGCTGAGATTTGTTTGTCATTTGATTTTACTCAAAGATTTTTGAGCTCAAAGTGACGACGACGACGACAACGAACGTGATCTAATATTGCCAAGCGAGTATTTTATTTAAATTTATTGCTAATTTTATATTTATGTTGCTGTGTGTCGTTTGACATTCATTTATATAAGTCAAACAATATATATATACATATATGGTTAATTCCAAATAGTATGTACTTATGAAGTACGACTGAGTGAGTTGGTGGCGTTTATATTTGAATGAGCTTACAATGCTCAACTCATTTCCACAATATTTTCAATCCGCTTGCAATGAGATGATACTTTAAAGTCAACTGCTCTGTTGTTGATCGATAAAGATAATAATGAAACTTAACTCTTTCGATTTTGCGGGTTTTTAGTTCTCTTTTAGATATTATCTGGAATAAATAATATAAAAACCTAATTGAAAATTCCGTATTTTTCTTAATGTTTAAGAAACATTTTGTATCGAAAAATCACTTTTTTTAAAGCTTTTCTTTTTCGATATCGCGCTAAGAATATTAGGCACAAGGTGTCAATTTATATCTCCTCATTTACATTTTTAAAATTGTCAACCATCTTTTTGAAACCATGCCGCTATTGAAAAAAATTTTTAGGTTGTTGGTCATAGGGTAAAAATAAGGGCTTACGGGCTTACTGTCCAAAGTCACCAATGAGATACCATTTCTCTCTCTCGACGGATCCGTTCATGAAAATATTATACTTGTAAATTCTGGCAAAAAGGAAATAAAAATGAAAAATGTTCTTAGCTATCGTTTTTAGAAATGGTTGGAAAATTGTAAAAATTATATTTAGATTGAAAATAAAAATTATGAATTTCTAATAAATTCATTCTTTAAAGGGTGATCCATTTGTTGGCTTGTTTATAAATTGAATTTACTCGTTTTTTTTTCAACAAAATTGGGCAAATATATATACCATATGCAATATTGCTAAGACAAAGGATGATGTTAACTCATGGAATGAGTATTAACTCAACATTTCAAACTACAAGAATGCGCTTCGTAAGGCCAAACGGTCTTAATGGAAACTCTTCTGATCCGAAACCAAAAGTACCACTGATGCCGCAAGCCTTAGACAGGTGCTGTCTAAATGTCCATCCACGCTTGGATAGCTACAAGGATCTGATGGAAACTGGACTACTTCTAGCGATGAATCGCTTAAACTTCTTACAAATACTCATTTTCCGGGCTGCTCTATCGACAAACCAGCAGAGAGCAGCTCCATGCCTAACATGACTTGTATCCCAAACCTAATTGCTCATGACGAGGTTGAATGGGCCATACATAGTTTTAAACCATATAAAGTGCCGGGTCCAGGCAATATTATCCCAGCGCAACCACAACACGGGAGAAAATCTGTCATACGTTAACTGACGGGTATTTTCATTTTCCCAAGGCAGGGAAGGCTATTCACTCACTCACAAATGATTTTCGGCCAATAAGTCTTTCGTCGTTTCTTCTTAAAACGATGGAAAGACTAATTGGCCTCCAACTGAGGAGCACTATTCCTCAATCACAAATGTCCGACTCACAGCATGCATACAAAAAAGGCAGCTCCACTGAGATGGCTTTACACTCGGTGATCTCTGGAATTGAAAAGTCACTTGATCACAAACAATTTTGACTAGTAACCTTTCTAGAAATTGAAGGTGCCTTTAATAATGTCACACCCGACACCATCACAGAAGGACTGAGGGAACTCAGGGTCGATTTACGGCTAGTCAGCCTCATTGCTCAAATGCAGATTCATCCAAGCCTCTCTTGGCACACCGCAATGCGGAGTTCTGTCCCCCTTTCTAAATGGACTTCTGCGTACCCTGGAAGGGGGTGGATGCAAAATAACTGCATACGCTAATGACGTAGCAGTTTCCTTCTCGGACATCAAACACGTGTAGAATCTCGCGGCAAACTTGGCCGACATACTGCAGTAAAAGAACCAAAGAACTCTGCTGTCTGAATAGAACCCAGTGCTCATCTGTTATAAGTGCTATCACGGGACACTGGCTGGTGGGAGACCACGCATCTAGGTTGAATGCTCCTCACAATGATTTCTGTAGAAGTTGTGGCGATAAGGAGGAGCTGGAGACGATGGAACACTTTTTCTGTCATTGCCCTGGGCTGGGCAGTAAAATATTTAAGTACCTAAAGTCACACTTTCTTGACGACTTATCTCAGCTCTCTGAACATAGTCCAAAATATCTTTTAAGGTTTATTCAGGCAGCCGGATGGCCTCCTTATCTCTTATAGGGGACCTCACAAGTGGGGAAGAGTGGTGAAATAGCTCACTCTAGCGGTATCGCAACTGGCCTATCCTTGGCCTAAGTGAGCAGGGACATCAATGCCAACTTCCGCCCTTACATAACCTAAACTAACCCATACCATATGGAAGTTTGAAAATACCCATTTAAGTATGAAATATAACCATAATAAGAAAAAATATATTTATAATCAAGGCGTGCGTTAATATTTTCTATGAAAAGCTATTGAAATGGTATAAAAAGAGATATATAATAAGATTCACTAATTTTCGCCACTTTTGAAACACACCTCGTACATTCTACATAGTTAGAAGTATATAAAGCAAATGTATATAATAACACATAATTGCTAACATTATAAACCAAATAGCAATTGTTCACTTTGAATCAAAATTGGCTCCTGCAGGCAATTAAACGAGCTATATGACGACATAAACCTCCCCAGAGTTAAATTAAGCTCAAATCAAGCAAATCTTCGAGATAATTTGTTAACTGGAAGTTGAAACAATTTTCAGATACTTTTGCTTGCCATTGTTTTTCGTGTGTGTATCTTTGTTCATAGTATAATAAATCATGATGACAACAATTAAATTTAATAATCATTTTTCAACATCTAAAGTATAAATTTATTTTATGATGCAAGGTCAGAGAATTATGTTGAATGTAGTGAAAATTAGCGCATGCAACATTAATTTGATTTGCGTGCGAAGTGTGTTTTTTTTTTTTTTTTTTTGGGTTTTTTGTCTTTATTCAAAAAGCTACAATGGATTCCAAATATAAAAATAAAAGTAATTCTAAAGATTTTGTTGCTATGCTTTGCTGACAATTTAATCAGTTGAGATTCGACTCGAGAGAATAAAAAAATATTCTTTGACAAACAAATGCAGCACTATGGAACGATGCTTTTAAGACATCGATTAACACTCTGCCTCAAATAAAAAATGTCATCATCTTATTCTACAGGGTGACCAGATACGAACTTTTGGCGGAGAAACTAAAATAAATCCACATCGACATTATATTGATTTTGGCTATATAATCCATAGTACAAATCTGCATATTGCAAATCAATTTTTAGGCCAAGCCTGATCTTTGAGCGACATTTTTAGCACCCTATTATCGGTCTCGGGTCTTCCAAATCTTACTTAATTGTTTGAACATATACGTGGCGCTCTATGTGAATCGCCATTTTTGGGTATTCTTCGATGTTGGCCACTACAGTGATACTTTAGTGATAGTTGAAACTATCGATACTATCGAATACACAAAAAAGGTGCGCTTTCCTTAAATAAGCTCCGGGGAACAAGTGGGAAAAGCTGTAATACTTAAAAAACGTTTTATTTATGACATTGTAAAAAGATTTCCTTCTACTTGGTAGAAAAAGCAAGCTATCTTTGGATAATAAAAGAATTCTATATAAGAGTTTAATTATGTCTACTTGGTCTTATGGCATTCAAATCTGGAGAACAGCTGCAGTCAAATATTAAAAAAATCCAAATTTTACAAAACAAAACTTTGCGCAAAATTGCAGATGCCCCGTGGTATATCCGAAATCGAAACCTTCACAAGGATCTAGGAATTCCCTATGTGGGTGATGTATTGAATAAACTTAGCGACCGTTACGCTGATCACATAAGGAACCATCCGAACTCGCTTGCATGTGCCTTGGCCGGTCATAGACCAAGAAGACGCCTAAAACACCTTCATCCAAACGACCTCAGAAGGCGCGTCATGTCATAGAGTCTACTTAATTTTTATACCCTGTACCGTATGGTACAAAGGGTATATTAAGTTTGTGCAAGCCGAAAATGTATGTAACATATAGAAGGAGACGTTGGAGACACCCCAAATTTACCTAAAATATGATCAGGGTGAATAGAGAAGTCGATATACCCATGTCCGTCTGTCCGTTTGAACGCCTAGATCTCAGAGATGGTAAGAGCTAGAGTAACCAAACTTTCACATTAGATCCCATATTATTCCATAGGAGACAAGTTTATTTTATTTTTTTTAATATCGGGGATAAATTATATAGCTCCCATATGGGTGTTTGAGACGACCTCGACAAAAAAAAAGTCTTAGATGGATAATTCGTTTGTTCATCAAGATATCGTAATCTAATTTGGTATTCAAGACTTATTAATAGTTTTCAATCACTGTTCTAAATTTTATGAAAATCGGAAGACTATATTATATAGCTCCTATAGGACGAATCGGTCCAAAAAACGTTTTTTATACAAAATTCGTTGTGTTTCGTCTGTTTGTAAAGATACTTGAACTAAATTCGGCATTCAAATCTTTTTAAAGGTATTAAAGCACTGTGTCAAATTTTATTGCAGTCGGTTGACTATATCATAAAGCTTCCATAGGAACGATCGGTCAAAAAAAAATGTTTGCTTAAAAATTCTTGTTTTTGGTTTTTTATGAAGGAACCGGACTTTATTGCAAGCTAGTGGTACAGGGTATCCCAAAGTCGTCCGCGCCCGACTTTACGTACGCCATTTTTTGTACATTGATTTGTCAAAAAAGTTTTTTACATACAAAACCATCGATAGTATCCGAAAAATGAAAATCTCATATTACTGATAGTGCCATCGATAGTAGTTGATACCTCTAGTACCTCTTTACTTCGCAACAATTACAATATGGTTTTGTTCAGGTATAAAAAAGTATAGCCATAACTTCGAGAAAAAAATGGTATTAGTTCTTTCAAATTAAAGGGTAAGGGTAAGGTAAGTTTGGTAGCTGGATTCGGATTCTTCGAAGCAAATAAATTTAGAAATTACCCTTAACTTTCCAACAACATGTGACATGTGAAATCCATGAGCTCATTTATGTTCGTCCGTTTAATTGTCTCTCTTAGCACAAATTTAGTTAGAAAAAAACTTTCGCCAGATTGCATTTCAAACCGTTTCCAGGCAGATGACAGTTAAAAACTGCTAATGTTAAAGAATTCCCACTTGACAAGTTAGGAGGTAACGCTAATCCGTAAAACTGAAATATGCAGAATTTCGCTCGACATCCATATTTCTTTATATGGCTGCTCTGATACCTGCTACGATTTTAAATTAAATTGACCCGGGGTTGCAGTCTCGTTCTTCAGTTACAAAAGAGTTCAAGTTATTAAAAAAATTAATTAGATAATATTAATTACTAAATCTTTGAGAATAATTGTCATCGTCATTCATAGCAATACAAACCTTCCTTCGCGATGCCCCTCTATATTACTCCATCCATTGCTTGCGTTTCGTTCTTTTGGACATTCATTTAACTTACACCTGATCCTGCCAACGGTTTTATGGTCGTTCTCTTACTGGCATTCCATATTGTCGCCGTTTCAGGTTTAGTTTGGAGCTATCTTCAATAGGCAGTACATGCACGAGCCCAACTTGATAATGCGTCATAAAGTATCAATACTTTTAACTCTGAGTTATAGCGCATTCTACAGATGTTGCCATCTAACACTGATCCGTAAATTTCTGTAGAATCTTTCTTTTAAATGCTGGTTCGAAAAAGCGTTTAATACATCTGCAGTTTTGTAAAGGGATTCGTTTAGATTTGAATAATTTGATGTATGAAAATTAACATCTATTTGTTGTAATCTTTAATGGGACAAGTCGAGTAATCAGTGGTATTTGAAAAGCTAAAGGGATCTTTACTCTGGTCTTAAGACTAGCGTGAATTTGAGAATCTAAGTATATTTTCCATTTTATTTAACTCGTTGACGGATTGATACAAATACGTTCTTGAGTTCGTTAGGTTGCTCGACAAAATTTGAATATGATCAGCGTAGGCAGAGATTTGTTATGAATAAATGAGAAGTGTCCCACCTTTATTTACTTTTTTTATGGCGAAATGTAACATCAGGTTCAATATTGTTGTGGACAGAGCGTCACCTTGATCATAAAACCCACACAGGAAAATATCACTAAATAGGGACAAGCTATTAAATTACAGTTCTTGTTCGGAAGCGAATATCTGTAGTACGGATAACAGAACATCATAGATGCTATCTTATAGAGCTCTTCGTAAGGACATTTCTTCTTCGAACTGTATTGCAATGTGTCTGTAAAATTAGCTAATAAGCAGTCACCTAAGAATCCATGGAATTCAAGTTTGGGTCCGATTGTGATTTATGACATGCTTGTCTTTGTGCTAAGAACGCTTTGGCTAATCCCCTTCAACTAAGCCACTGTTCGAAGCTTGCTTATGCAAATGTTCTTGGTGCTACAGGATTAGAATTTTTCCTACTTGCTCTGGCTTTTAATTGCCAGCCAGCTTGCCAAATCGCATTTGGCTTAATATGGTCAAAGCACAAATTGCCGGCTATTGGCATTGGCATTGGCGACTGGCTAAGTGACTAAATGACTAAATGACTGAGTGACTGCATGACTCTCGTCCGAGACTGAGTTGGCTTACAAAGTATAACAATTCCAGACAGCCGTTGGCCTTTTATGGCTCGCTTTGAGAAAGCAGTGAGAAAGCAAAGAGTTCGTCACTCAAATGGTTGGTTACCCACTCAGTTGCTAATGCTCGCATCGTTGTTTTTGCTTTGGGCCAGGCCAGGCCAGGCCAGTTGAGCTTTGTTAACGTGTTGGTGGAGCTGTTAACTGCTTTTGCGTTGGCGATACCTTTGTGTGGGTGCTGGTAAGACGTCCGCTGCGCTGGTGATTTTATTTTTGTTTAACATAAATTTATTATTAAAAATATTATTGTTGCCGCTAAAAAGCGGAAATACACTCGAAATGTTAACTAAACGGCGTGTAGAGTTGCCACCCACACGGAATACACGAAACAAACAAGAGTACAATGTTGCCACCTGCATTTAGTATATGAGTTGCCCTCATTCTGATTGGCTTTGGTTTTTGTTGTTGTTTTGCTTTCTGTTTGCTTTGGGGAAGTGGAACCGGCTTCCAGTTTGTCTTTTGGCCACAGCTAGCAAAGCCATTTGCATTCCAATGAGCGGAAATGCTAAACGAACAAGTTAATTTTAAGTTTATACACTTTTCCATTTCCAGCATTATTTATATATATATCAATTTATGTGTATGTATAGAGAGACTTGTGGAGGCAAGTGACATCGTGCATACGCCATGTGGCGTGGGAGCTATTATATTAGCACATACATAGTATAGTCGGATATTTATGAATGGCAAAACAAATCCAGCCAACCGACCACGTTGCCAAGTTTCACCAGCTTGCATAACAATGAATTTTTAATTAAAATCTTTCTTTTTCTGGAAATAATTCAGATTTTGTCGCTCATTTGGATATATAGTGAACTTACATAAGTTTGCATAAAATTCTTAAAATTTTTTTAAAAGCATTTGTCAAATTTAGCTTATGCTTCTGAACAGCCAATTTCTAATGTTTTCTTAACAAAAAATTAGAATGTTAGAATTTGCCCTAATCCAATTGTCTAACATATGTGTATCATGTAGGGTTATGAAGTCAATAAAAAAAAAATAAAAAACTTTTCTTATACAATAAATGAAGACATTTTATTGTGTCTTGACTTGATATTCAGTTTTTATAGAATAAATTAACTCTGCGAGGTGTAAAAAAAACTTCTCCAAAACTCTTTGCGGATCGACTTCGACATCGCGATGTATATTGAGCGAGGCTAATCCGTTCAGCCGATCGTCAGACATTGTTGACCTGAGGTAAGTCTTGAGGCGACGCAATGTTGAAAAGGAGCGTTCATTCGTCGCTGTCGTTACAGGCAGAACTGCCAAAATGCGAAGCATTTGATGAACATTTGGAAACGCATCTCCATTGCACACATCGAGTGCTTCAAGCGAATTTTTAACGTTCTTTCCGGCGATGCGTTGACGCCAAAGTTTGACTTCGTCTACCCAGATGTCACGGGAATCATCCCGCAAAATTGAAGAGTATGGTTCAAACAATTGAGCGCAGGATTCTTCATTGAAATTCTTCATTTTGTTGGGGAAGAGGCAAGCAAAGTTTGATAAAATTTTGCGGTGATTCAAAAATCGATCTTGTAAATGGGTCAGAAACAAATCAATGTATGGGATGTAAATCGTTATGCGAAAATAATCTTCAACTGAACGTTGGAGCGTTGAGTCTGTTTTGACGCGAGCCTTGGTTTCCGCAGTTCGATGTCGTATTTTGCGCTGATTTCGCTCACGGTTTTGAAAATTCCTCTCAAGTCCTTTTCGGCGTTTTCTCTTCTTTCAAGCAGGACTTGTTTCGCAGCATCAGCCAGTTCGATAGCCTCGCCAAGATCCTGGTTTTCAGACTGAAGTACTCGACTGAGAGACAAAGTCAAAGAATGTACTGAGCTCAAAATATGCATGGAGATCTGGAAATTAAATTAAAAGAATAAAGAATATGCAAACATCTCATAATAGAGAGCTGGTAACGTGCTAGCGTGTCTTGCATTTTACCTGGAAATTTGCAGTTTTTATAGCTGAAAGAAGTTGGAAAGCTCCAGATTAAGTCGTCGGATCCTTCCAGGTGGTCGAAATCACATCAAGAGCGAGAATTACTGCTGGTTGTAAGTGCAGATAAGTTGCGACAGACTCGTGTTGCTCTACCCATCTGGTTTTGCAAAATTTTTTCAATTTCTTCAACCGACTTTCACGTAGCGTCTCATCTTCATTGATCGCATCTTGAAGAGCATTTTGGCGTTTCGGAAAGATGAAGAAAGTATGAATGCTTTCGAGGGTTCCCAAACAATTTCTGATTTCTGTTAAATTGCATGCAGAGCTGACTGCCAAATTAAAGCTGTGAGCAGCACAATGGGAGTAGAGCGCGAGTGGATAACGCTCTCTGACAACATCTTGGGCTCCATGGAATTCTCCGCTAACCGCTCTCGCGCCATCATATCCCTGTCCGAGAAAATATGTGCAATTAAGTCCGGAAGAATCCAAGAAATTGAGATAAGAAGTTCCTATTCCTTTTCCAGTGAAATCTGCGATAGCATTCGATACTTACACTTTTGTGTTCAATCCGCGGTTTTTTACACAAAAAGCGACGAATGTCCATGTTAAAAAATATGAGGATCAAAAAACAATCAATGTCAACAAATGTCCGCACAGCTCGAACAGTTGACTAGTCAGTTCGAGTCAGTTGTACCGATACTATCGATGGTTGCATTCACAATGACACTGATAATAGGAGGTAAAAATGGCGGGAAAATTTAAAAAAAACGTGCACAAAATCGAGAAAGTTGAGAATGTCGAAACAAAAATTGACAACAAAATATTTATTATCAAGTCGGTTTGACTTTCGTAGAATAAGGACTATTGCCAGTGGAAAATTATGTGGAAAAATTCACGGGCCTGGCCCAGACAGATGTAGATGTCTATATTCACTTCTCTAGTCGCCATAATATTAGTTCAGGTGACTACGTTCCCATCTCTATGTTATAAGCATTTAGTACTTTGATAAACTTGGACAGGAACTAGAAGAGCTTAAGTTGGTTGAATCATGTGAATATCTTTTTCCGATCCTCCGCAGTATATTTTTGTGTTTTTTGGCCAAACCGTTTAATATTTTCATCTGAAATTTAACCTGATTGATAAGTTCACGTATCTGTGTGTCAAAAATGAACAAAACCAGACAAATATAGCAGCATAAAAATATTCAAATTTCACCTCACCTTGCCTATATAAACTACGTCAATATTTGACTGTATCTAATTATGGTTACAAGTGGCTTCGAATCACAATTTTTGGTAAGCTGAATCATGTGATTCTAATGAACAGATTCGCATCCAAATTTCATCGAAGGATCCCCCACCCTCCGCAATCAATTCAATTTGAAACGTAGCCCATCTACTTTAAAAAGCTTCTTTTACGTAACTTTAGAGTTTTATCATAATCAGTAAAAATTTACTGAACTTATAGGTAAATATAAAAATCAAATTATCGATATTATATCGAAAAATTAATTCAAATTGGAAAGTTTTTCGTAGGAATATGCAGAAAACATTTTTTCGAGAGAAATGGTACAGGGTATTCCACTGTCGGGCACCACGACTGTAGCACTTTTTTTTACGGATATTTTTGTGCATGTTAAAAATTATCTTTTCTTAACTTGACACCAATTTTTTTTTCTCCTTGACATACAGCTATTAACAGAAAAAATATTATTAATATTGAATTCATATGTCAAGCAAACGAATTGAATTTAAAAACAAGACTTTTATAATTAACGGACTTAAAATGTAAGCTTTTTCCAACATTTTGCCATTCGTGTGCCACGATTGTTTACGTATCAAAAATTCTATTTGAAATCTTTAAAAAGGTAAAAAACTCATAAGAGAGATGAGAAAATAGAATCATATACACTTTGGTCACTCAAGGATTCTAAAAGGAAACCCTCTAATTGCAGGGGGCTCGGACTACTGTACCCTCCAGAAACACTTTATGACTACATTCAAATCGCGGACAGTTTCAAGTTAGAATGTGTTTACAAAGAGGAACACGACGTAAGAATATCTTTTAGACTCCCGGATCACTGCAGAATCTTACAGGCTGCTGTTACGACAATCCAGGAGGTTCCTTCAATAATAAAAAAATTGGTAGAGCAATATATCCCTCGCCTCCTTGATATCATGCATGAAATCAGAGGACAACTGTCGCTCATCTATGGAGGAGATGAAAAAACAGTTTTCGATCCACCTAATCTGTGTTCTGGGTCAAATTGCTGACAATTCGGGGAACTACCAGCATGCTCCTTCAGAGCAAAAAGCGATTTTGCTCTGGCTGCAAATCAAGGTGGAATAAGATATCAAACACGTGTAGGACATCACGACAAACTTGCCCGGTATGCTGCAGGAAAAGAACTAAGCATATCGCCTCATTTGGTGATGAGGAGGAGCTGGATATAATGGCAAAATTCGTCTGTCACTGTCCCGGACTGTGTAGGAGAAGGCTTTGATTCCTTAAATTATACTTCTTTTAGAGCAGAGTCCAAAATGCCTATCGATGTTTATTCAGACCACCGGATGGTTGTGACTTTGGTACATATGAGGATACTCTGAGTGTGAAAGGGTGGTGAAAACTCCACCACTTCGGTATTACAACGGGCCTACTTTTTGGCCTAAGTGAGTTGTCAGGTCCCGACTGCCACCCTAACATAAACCCAAGAGTAAGAAATTCTCTATGCATTTGGTCTTTTAGCCATTTACGATGGCCATTTTGTACAAAAATGGAAAAAAAATAAAAGCCGAATATTTTAAGAACTCGAAGAAAAGTGTGAGTAAAAACTTATATTTTTTTGCAATTGTTCGTGTCCTTTAGACAAAGCACATGCACAAGACAAAGTTTGGGACAACAATGGTAGTTGTGATTTTCTTAAAATCAAAATTACTCTTAAAGTTTAGTTGAGCTAGATTTATGTATTTAATTCGCTATAATCTTTCGTATAAACGTATGTCAAATTTCATAATTAGTTTGTTTTTCAAAATATGAATATCATATCATCCAATGTGGTGATCTAAATTTATAAAATTCATAGCTTCTGCCAACTTAACCCAATTCGCTACACCTTGATTCTTTCGCCATCTCCCCTGCAAAGTGGTCAACTCACCTCATCTCACCTGTCACAACTTTTACCTCTTTCATTTAGTATATTTTATTTTTAATACAGCCACGCACTGGGTATAAAAATATAATGTTGGCCAACATACTAGTTGCCAGCGAAGCCACCGACGCCACCGACGACGAGACGTCCACGTCGTCAGCGATACCATCGGAAGCAATGCGTTGGCGCTTTGTCAATTGGGGGCGCCCCCGGGTACTGTTGACGCTGCACGTAGAATAGAAATCACTTTGATGAACATCAGCATTGACATGTTGTTGAAATTATTGCCGCCTGTCAGTTTGAATATTTATTTTTTAGCTCAGTGTCCATCCGTCCATTTGTCCATCCGTCTGTCTGTCACTTGGCTGCAGGCTATGTCGTGTTGGTGTCTCTCTGGTCTTTTGTGCACCAATTATAATTGGCAGCTGGGCAGGCCAAGTTGATCTACACGGATCAAAATCAATATTTATAGGTTTATGTGGTTACCTGCACCACGAGCAAGAGTGTGTCATGTATTGGCTGCCATTTTTTTTTTTTTATTGCGCATTGCCGTTGATGAGTTAATGCTGCCAACAATCATAAACGGAAGTATCTCACAGATACTCAAACACTCATGCATAATCACATGGGCTTAAACGCTATTAAATGGAGCACCAGCTGCGATTTGTTCTTGTTGCTGTCTGCAGAGATTTGCACTGCATTATTTACGTGCTGCAGGATTTGTAAGGACTCGTTGATTCTGATTTGTTGACAAATTGAAGCGTAATTAATAAAGCGAAAAATTAAAAAAATGGAACAAAACTTGCAAATATCCGAAAGATACATACCCTACTCGTCCCCTCTACGATTTATGTTGTCAGTCAGTCAAAAAAATCAAATATATTTTATTTAAAATTTCTGGATTTTCTGCTCGTTTTGTTCACTAGGTTTGGCTTCAGGATTATTGGTATTAAAATATTTGATAAACGAAAACCATATATACAGTCTGTTAAGTAAGAGCGTGTACGGCATTATCCGCAGTCGCTAAAGAGTAGATCTCTTAAAATTCGTTTACGAGTAGACATAGCCTTTGTCTTTGACGCACTAGTAAAAAGTTCGATTGGAAGTCAAAACTTTGTCAGAAAAGTACGTTATGCAGAATGAGTACTGCATATGCAGAACGCTTTGAGGCAGTTTTTCTCTGCACCCATCCAAAAGGACCTAAAATGTCCTATGCAGCGTCGGCAAAATATTTAAAAAAGTCGAAGACTTTTGTTGAGAAGTGGGTGCAACGCTACAAGGAGTCGAAAAACGTCGATGGCCTTCCCGATCGTGGCTCAACAGGAAGCGTGACCAAGAAGGATGAAAAAATAATCGTGAGCTTGTTTTCGCGGAATCCTGGCTTAAGTTTGCGTGTAGGGCAAGCAAAATTGAAAAAAGGGTATAGATATATTGCACATAACGATTCGAAATAATTTTCAAGCAAATAATTTGAAATGGCGAAGCACATTGAAGAACCCACTGTTTTCCGAAAAATACGTGGCAAAACGACAGGCTTTGGCAACAGAAAACATTGATCGCAATTGGAGTAACGTCCTTTCCTCCAACGAATCTTCTGTTCTGGGGTTATTCTATCATACCACGGGCCTGGTCTTTGTATTTAAGTAATTTTGTCCAGGGCACCGTTAAACACCCTATAAAAATTCATCTTTGGGGATGCTTCTCAAAAAAGGATTTCGGCACTTTGCATCTCTTCACAGAGAACCTGAATGCTTTTAGGATGGTCGAAATTTATCGAAAAGGTTTATTACCGACTGCCAAAAGTCAATTTATCAACAAAAAAGAAAATTGGATTGTGCAGGAAGATAATGACCCCAAACACCGCAGCCGTCTCTGTACCGACTGGAAGCGCGAAAAAGGCATCGTCACTTTGGATTGGCCTGCACTGTCCCCTGATAAAAATCCCATCGAAAATTTCTGGGACGTCCTCAAGCAAAAGCTCGAGGAAGACACCCATTTACTTTGAAACAGCTTTCCCGAGAAATTGGACGCATTTGGAGAGCGCTTCCCGACGAATATGCTAAAAATTTGGTGGAAAGTATGCCGCAGAGATACCAGGCGATTATTGACGCTGGTGGTGACTGGACATGTTATTGATATAATTGCGTCACGCTCCGGAACATGTAGAATAAATTGATGTAAAGAAACTTTTGTTTAAATAAATTTGTTTATAAGTTATGCCGTACACGCTCTTACTTAACAGACTGTAAATGGTTCTTAAAAATAAATCAATATACGGTATCTGCAATAAGTTTTTGGGTTGCATCCGATTTATTTTTAACGCATATGAAAAGATATGACATTCAGGATACAGAAAGCATAATTTATTTGTTTGAAACTATAAGCGAAAATATGAAACAAAATCTAATAGAGGGCTGTTTTAAAAAGTCAACGTCGCGACGTTTTGATCATTAGGCGCACATGAGTCCGCCTATCAAGTTCTCAATGTCTCTTTGGGACAAAAGCCTCTCGTTGGAAACGTTCATCAACTCATCAACTTTTTTGGAATAACTTAAAAATTAAAGAAAAACATTTTCAATTTTGATTGGATTACGATTAATTTTAAGCCTTATACACAATAATCAGAAAAAAATGGATTTGTGTAAGTCGTGACAATGAAAGATTCAATTAAAACAGATAACTTTTGCGGGAGTAGATCAAGGTCAGGTTACCACATAAATGACTAAAACATGCCAAGGATTCTTAAATTTTTCAATATCAAGCTTTCAGTATATTAGTTGAATTCAAAAGAAACGCGAAGTATCATTTTATAGTAAGACTAGTGGGCCCGACTGACTTTGTCCTGCACAAGCTTTTTGAATAGTCTTAAAGTGTGTAAACATCGTAAGATTCTCTAGTTAGCATATCTAGAAAGTCATTAGATTTTTGGATTAGTTGACTTTCATGACTCTCCAAAAAGCCGTATTGACGAACTTAGGTATTCTTAAGAGAGCTCGCATCTCTAATAAATTCATGCCCCACAGAAACTGCAATTCAACCCCTTTGCGACTACGCTTCTGTCTGCACTTAATGTCCAATACCCGGTGTTGAACCATTTTTTTACTATTCACGATATACATAAAAATGCGTATATCTCACGAACCAATATACACAAACACATCGCAATAGGCTTAAAACCTCCGTATTAACCTCTAATACATGCAAAAGATCAGATTTGAAATTTATCGATGCCTTCATGAGAACATAAGTTTCTTCTACGAGGGTGGATTGATAAGTTTCCGGTCTGACCAAGAAAAACAACGATTTTAAGAATTTTTTTTTATTTCTCAACATAATCTTCTCCAAGGCTGATACATTTCTCATAGCGGTGTTCTAGTCTAGTAATGCCATCTCTATAGACTGATTCGTCAAGCTCCTCAAAATACCCATTTACAGCTTCGATTACTTCTTCATTGTCCGCAAATCTCTTACCGCCAAGCCATTTTTTGAGGTTAGGAAACAGATAATAGTCACTCGGTGCTAGGTCTGGAGAGTTGGGAAGGTGCGGCATCAATTCAAACTTCAGATCGTTAATTTTAGCCATCGCAACGATTGACTTGTGCGCTGGTGCGTTATCGTGATGAAACAAGATTCTTTTCTTCACCAGATGAGGTCGTTTAATTTTCACCTCGTGGCTCAAACGTTGCAATAAGTCTGCGTAGTATTGACCAGTGGTAGTTTTACCCTTTTCAAGGTAATCAATGTATATAATACCTCTTGCATCCCAAAAAACAGTAGCCATAACCTTGTTCGCTGAAAAAATTGTTTTTGCCTTCTTTGGAGTTGGTTCCCCTGGTCCAATCCACTGTTCAGACTGTTCTTTGGTTTCAGGAGTGTAGTGGTGGACCCAAGTTTCGTCAACGGTTATGAATCGACGCAAAAGTTCGCTTGGATTACGCTTATACAACGTCAAATTGGCGGTAGAAATGTTTTTTCGAATCAATTTTTGGTCGACTGTTAGCAAACGCGGCACCCATCTTGCGCAGAGCTTTTCCATATGCAAATGTTGGTGCAAAATATTTTGCACACGTTCATATGACATCTTACAGGTCTCAGCTATCTCTGCGGTCTTCCAGCACTATTTGATGGATTTTTTCGATCATATCTGGAGTTGTGACCTCAACAGGGCGTCCTGAGCGAGGCTCATCAGAGGTGCTCACACGACCTTTTTTAATTTCGGAAACCCACTGCTTAATGGTTGAATATGATGGGGAGGATGTCCCCAGTGTTGAGTCCATCTCTTTTTTAATTTCCTTCGGCTTTAACCCCTTCAAATAGAAGTGTTTGATGACAGCACGATTTTCCACCTTTTCCAACCTAAATTAAAATAGGGGTATGAAAAATAGATGGTTACTTATTCTCAGATCTACCCCATAGGCACACAAAATTTCATGAGAATCGGTCCAGCCGTTTCGGAGGAGTATGTTCTCTAACATTGTGACATGGGAATTTTATATATCAGATATAGAGATACGACATGGTAATATTGAATAGGGCTACATAAGGTTACTTATCAAATTATTTTGGTAAAAAGAACATATATAGTCACCCACACCTTCTTCTGTCTATTACGGGTATTACACATACCTAGTATATGCTGACCCTCTATGCACAGAAAATGTCCAGTCCAGTGTCAGCTGATCGAACTTATCAACTGCCAGAAGAGGCAAATTTATTTCCTCATAAAAGTGTAGTTTTCAATTAAATCTTTTGCTTGACAAATTGTGTGGTCTTTGATGTCACGATCCATTTACAGATACGCACATTTAATTCCAATCAAGTATAGCATTGACAAGAATAATTTGATTAAACACTTTTTCAAAAAGAATTGTGCCAGCAGCTATTTTTAGCATCCAAGAGTCTTGAGAGAACGATTATATTGAGCGGGTGCTGACTGAATGCCGCATTGGGTTTCAGCTGTAATTGCAAATAATAAGCCTCAATTGAGTTGGCCAAATCGACGACAGAGTCTCTGTCAGTCCGTCCGTCAGACCATCTACTTCACCGACCAAGTGGCTCAAGAGTCAGGCGCAGTTAAGTAAACAAGAGCTTGCTTGGAATGAATTGGCCTACGCACCAATACGATTAAGCACAATTATATATGTGTATATAAATACTATAGATATATACAAGTATACGGTATATATGTATGAACAAACACATACTCAGCATTAAAGCGCGTTTCAATTTCAAATTGATTGTCTTTTTTTTTTTATTATTTACTTCTTATTGCTTTAAAATTTTTTGTTCAATTTGTTTTTGTTGGCATTCAGTTGGTGTTAAATACTCGTGCGAATTTTTGGATGTGGAGGTCACCAAAATTATTATACTACTTGGCGCCACCCCCTCAGTTTGGCACGATTTTTTAAAAGTGTTTGATTTATTTTTATTTTCTAAAGTAACTTAGAAGCAAGCGCACTCAAAGCTTACAAATAAATTGCTTGGTCACTTTAATAACAATTTTTAAGGCATTGTTAATTTTAAGACATCCAAAAGGCCAATGGTAATAAGGCAGAAGAAGGCGTGACAAGTTAAAAGTTCTTTTTTAAAAATGTGATATAGTCCTGGGGGTGCCCGAAAGCGAGTTACCCTCTCACCTGTTACTCTACGATAGTTATTACTACGAGTTTTGCGAGTGTCGTCGTAAATAGCACAGATCTACAAATACCGGGGTCATGTCAGTTTTTGAAAAGCTGAGGGTCATCTCCGAGGTATTTTGCTGCGTACGATTCGAATCCGAGGTTACAATTGTGAGGAGCCAAACGCCAATCATAAAAGAAGTTATGGGTCAATATCTTTGCTCAATAAGAAAAAGAAGATATCATAAGTCGGGCTTAATACTTCAAACGGAATTGTGAGGGCACTCACATTAATCAAACACCCCAGAGGGAACATAGTCCCATTACGTCCACGTCGTTGTCACTGGGTGAAGCTGAAGATTGGATAGCTTTTCATTCGAAAAAAATTGCCATCAACATCATTTTAATCTGGATGCTACATTTTACATGTTTGACGATAACTTTTGTTGAATTTGCCAGATTTTAAATATTATCATCATTTTAAAAATTATCAGTGTAGCTGAAAAGTGCAGAATTCTATTAGAAGGCCACTGTGTGAGACTTTGACGTAATTCCACAAACTTCAACTTTAATGATATAAGGCGACTAGCGAGTCTCTTATAGCCCCGAAATCTATGTGTTTATGTAGAGAGACAGTCGCACAAGAGACCTACATGGCTCAATCGTTACGTCAGGTTATGATAAGCATTTTGGCATGTGGAACTTGGGGTTTGCCACGCATCCTTCTGTTTGGTACAATAGGAGGCCCCTTTTAATGATATAGCTAACGTTGGCCTAGAGCTGACCAGAGATGTCTTTATCTGCGTATATAGACATTAATGGCCAACACACGGTCATCTCTTAAAAAAAATAGGCACGACTATAACCGTATTGTTGCTAATCCAGCCTGAAAGGCCAATTATGTAACATAGCTTTATTTCTTAGACAGAGAGTGGAATGGTCTGTATTGTTGGCCAGGTTCTTCTAATGGTTCTTAACCTCCTTCTTGATAGGGAGGCTCACTGACAAATAAGGTGAAAAACGGTTTCCAACTTCTCTTCAAATCTGCAGCTACGGCAGAAATCGTTCAATGGGGCGCACATTTTTCGGCATGCCTGCCCATAAGGTAATGATATGGCAACTTCCTAGTTTTGTTGCCATCAATATTTGACCAGGTAAGTCTTAAAGTGCGCCAAGAATTGTCCCATTGGCCTAAGCATTATGAGTAATTGCCACATATTTTGCTTCGATGGTTTAATCCCCTTCCCTGGGAGGGCCAGGGCATCTATTAATACCTCTTCGATGCAGGTGCTAGGTAAATGCACCAGTGCTACTGAGGGGTTCGAACCACCGACCATCGGCTTGAAAGGAGAGTTCGCTACCACTACGCTTCCAACTGCCACAGTTATAAACAATGAAAAGAGAGGTGCATTTCTTGGTTAGTTCGTCCGACACACAGTTTCCCAGTATGTCCCTATATCCGGGTACTTAAACGCGGTGTAAATTAGAGAGCTTAACTGGTTTAGGAAGAGTTGGCAAACATGCACAAGCTTAGAGTTAGCGTAGAAACCAGTGAGGGATTTAATTGCATCGTAACTATCCGAAAAAATGTTAATGTTAGTTGTAAAGATAACGAGAGTTTCGTCCTGACGCTGCATTGGCATGGTAGCCTATGGAAAACCTTCCACTTGAGCTAGTTCGAGAATATGCCGTTGCCGTCCCTATTATTATTTGAATCCGTCCGTGTATAACTCGGTGGAACTCTCGAAGGTGACATTATTACGGCTCCATTCCTCCATACTCGCGATAGTTAAGTTAAAACCACTGTAGACTTGGATATTTAGCGATGCAGTCAATGGAATCGGGAACTGAGCCTATGTTGAGGATTAAGGCGTGGCCAGATAAGGAGTGCCAGGGAGATATGGTGTAAAGCCGCGTTGCTGCAATCTTAGCAGATTTTCGAACCAGAAGACCCGAGGAAGCCAGCAAAACAATGCAAAGAGGGCCTTTGTTGGGGTCGCAGCTTGTCTTCTAATTTTGTCGAAGATTTTACTGTTTTGGATTTTGTCAAAGGTTTGCCTCCATATGACCGCACCATGTTTGTTATGTTCATTGCGTGAAATCTATTTTACCCTTATTAGCATTGGCCAGCAAAATATATATGCGATTTTTTTGTGTTCAACATAGTACGTGTGAATCATAAGCCCATTGGATTGTAACGTGCCTACCACTGGTATGAGAGTGTATTAAGCTTTGCCGCAAAATGACTCATCGTTTGTTTCCTCATCAAAACTGCATCAAAACGTGATAGAATTTTTTTCTGAGCTGAAGATATTTTTAATTCATACCCCAAAGTTACCTCCAATATCCTCCGATTGTCTCAACATAGAGATTTTCGAATTTGTAACTGAACTTTTTGTGTCACAAGACAGATAATTAGTTCTACCAATATGGTGGTTAAACTGGAAAATGCTCATAAACTGCAAATAGGCACTTTATTCTGGATTATTCAAGTAATAGATCATTCTTTACCAAATCGAGCATCCTACAAAGATACCGGGTGCTTGTAATCAAAATAAATGTTATAGATACAGGTTATACAATTCAGTTATAAAGTCTTGCAAAGAATTTCAAGTCGCTTATTAAAGCATTATGAGAGTGTTTTTTATTAAATTTTTTATTCTGCTCATTTATAGTATGAGTAGATACATCCGATATCGGATGTCAGCCTTGGCAACTATACTTTCCCACAATTCAAAACGCTTCAAATGTATTAAGTATTTGACGTTGCGTTCTGGCTAGTTCTTGCGACCTTGTATATAAAGTAGATGTATGTTTTTAAGTTGTTATACCCTTTCCTAATATGGCTAACACACACTTGTGCACTTGTTCATGTAATTGAGATTGTGTATACTAGTTATTGTGTTTATGTGTGTTTCTGTGTGTGTTACTTGCAACATATCCAATTGGAAATGAAAAACTCTGACCTACTAATCACCGAGCCAAAAAGCCAATAAGAGTCAACAACGAGCCTCTACAACAACTACAACAGAGACGCGTTCCAACGGACAGACAGAGACATTGTCGCCGTAGTCAACCAAAGAAATCAAAAGATGGACAATAACTTTAAACCAGTTTACTACTTCGAGCCTTGTTGCAAGTTGATGTTGTTGTTGCTGCTTACCGTTGGTTATGCCCGGAGCAGCTTATACATTGCTCATAGAATTTTCGGACACTTGCAAACTTATTCAAACTCCAATGGGAACTGAGACATTTTCATGCATGACATTTACAACTCGAAGAAATAGTTTATTCCTGCGTTTAGTTTTTGAGGCATGTGTAAACAGCGCTTTTCAATCGGCTAAAGTTTTTCACATGAACGAGGGTAGTTTGAAAAGTAAGGGGAATATCCAATCCATGCTGTCGATAGAAAGCTATTGATAGGAGTTCGAAGAACGTTGGATTTGTCGCGACTCATCAGAGACTAAGCAATATTTGATCGTTAAAGTCGGGCGTGGAATACACTGGGTAAACAAACCGTAGTTTCGAGATGTGAGGGCTAAAGATCTCTACCCACTTTATTTTTTGTTCCTTCGGTGTTTTTATTCCATGGTTTTGCCATGGGGGATGATAATTTCAAAATACAGTAATCTAAGACACAACAGCTCTTTTCCTTCATATCAGATCTTTCTGGATGCCTTCGATGCACTGGGTATCCTTGGTTTTTTGTTTGTTTTAGACTCTTGGTCCCTCCGGTGCATCCTTTTGCAGCGCCTTAGGTTGCCTTGGACGGCGACGATAATATGCCTTATTCTTTGCCTTCTTCCAAGTCTTCTAGGGGTGGAATTCTCTACATCTACAGAGATTTCTTCATGATTAAACCTGACTCCTTCTTAATGCGACATATATTTTTACAAACTTAATATATCCGTTACGTTAAGGTAGGTCTGGTTAGGTTAGGATGGCAGTTAGGACTGACATCTCAACTCGCTTAGGCCAATAATAGGCCAGTTGTGGGATCGCAACGGCGGACCATTCACCACTCTGCCCCACTCAGGAGGTTCCCTATAAGAGGTGAGACAGCCTGAATAAACCTTAAGAGACTCTGTTCGGAGAGCAGAGATAAATCATTAAGAAAGTGTGACTATAGAAAACGGAATCTTTTCCTGCCCAGCCCAGGGCAGTGGCTGAAAAAGTGCTCCACTGTCTCCAGCTCCTCTTCAGCCACAGCATCTACAGAAGTCATGGTTGGGAGCATTCAGCCTTGATGCATGATTCCCCACCAGTCAGTGTCTTGTTATGACATTAGAGTACTCGGGTTTAATCAGACAGGAAAGTTCCTTAGTTCTTTTACTGCAGTGTGTCGGCCAGGTTTGCCGCGAGATCCGGCACTTACTCGTTGTCCTATTCCACGTTTGGTTTGCATAAAGAGCGAAGTAGTTTCGTATTCTCAGTTTGCAGGTGGCCATGGGTATACCCAGGCTCTCCTTGTAGTGGTAGTTCCTTGTCTAGCCACTGCATCCGTAATACAATTGGGACCCATAAGAGGTGAATTGAAAACTGCTCAGCCATGTCCTCCAGAGATAGTAGCCGCCGGGCTGTCCGAGTAGATATTCTTATTCCGTACTTGTCGGTTTCTTGTTGTTGTCAGAGCCTCCTGGACTGCAATGACCTCTGCCTGAAAGACCAGGGTGCGCAGGTGTCCTTTTATACGTTAATGTAAGGAAGAAACAAAATATTTATTATGAATTTGAACACTAAGGATTGACTTTTTATCCTTCATAATACATTTTTTCGAATGCAATAAAATCACTTGGTGGAAGAAGATATCCTGCAAATGATACAATCATCCGTAAATTGAATGGAAACTACTTGACAAATCATAACTTCTTAAATTATTCTTGTTCACTAGCTTGGTGCGTAGTACAGATGGAGGCTATATTTTCTTTATATTATAAACCATGGGAGATACAAGCGCCGAATTTTGCTAAAGGATGCACGTTTTCTAAATGCATGAGCATTTTTTAATTGAATTGAAATTTAATTGAAGATAAACAATTTTTCAATAATTAAAAAATTATAATTTTTAATATTAAACTTCAAGCAAACATATATCAAAGATTTTTGCATCATCATTTTTCAATAAATCGTATGATAAAGTCGAAATTTATTAATATATTTTATAGAAATATATATTTTAGAAAGTTATTAAATCTAACCCATTTTAGCTATTTTTATTTGAATGAAAGCAATGTAGAGGCGTGAATTTCGCCTTAAATAAGCTATTTGCTAAATTTTATATTTTTCCAGCGCCTATGTTACGTATACTTAACGCTGGCGCATTGATTAACGATCAATTAGTTAGTTAGAATAGAGATTTTATAGTTCATGATGATTTATTTAAAAAGGAATTCAACCAATTTAAGAAGCATCCACAGACTTTCCTTTCCTGTTAGGTCGACTACTTTTCAGCCTACTCTCGCATTAATCATAGTTAGTAGTACAAACTAGTGCACAAATTTGTTTTGGATTTGATTATGTGTATTTTGGGCCTTACAAGTTGCCTGCCAGAAAAATAGTAGACCAACCAACAAACCAACCAACCAATGAACCAACCAACCAACTAGAAAATCAGCCCAATTGACATTTCATACCATATTAAGCCACAACTTGATCACAAACAGGCACACAGACACACACACAACTTCAATTTCGAAAAGACTCACATAGATACTCACACAGACAAACAGACAGTCAGACAGATGGGCAGCCCATGCAATTTAAGTTGTTTGTTGTTGATTTTCTTTTCACAAAAATTATTATGTTAAAAACAACCTGAATTAGCACACAAGGACATTTGCGCATGCGCACAACTTCAAGTGGTGTAGTAGGAGCTCCATATGCAGAGTCAGATACAGATACAGATACAAAACGCAGACGCAGATACAGACGGCGCCGGCAAGTCGTCGCTTAACTCGATTGCTGCCTAAATTGATCATGATGATGATGACGATGATGATGGTTTGGTTATGATGATGACGACACAACGTCATCGTCGGCGAAGGAGATAATCGCAGTTTGCTTAGCTATTTGTTGGTTTGCATAAATTTCAATTGGTCGCATTTAAAACAATTTAAGCCAAATTAAATTTTGTTTAGTCACAGCGGCGATTATTGGTTGCCGATAGGCGTGTTTTACGGGCACAAGCAAATGGAACAGAAAGAGGGAGGAGGCGAAGCGTGAAAGACCGGGATCCAGGGGTAGACGGTTTCAGAGGTAGCCCGTGCAGCTATTGGCACTGCTGCCATGTGCACATAAAGTAATTTTCTACTACATTAGGCTTTTGCTTTCATTTATTACTATAAAAATAAAGTGCACTGATAATGGTCGAAATGACTTGACTATAAAATACCCTTTTTACTTTTATTGTTTTTAAGAGTATTTCATATAGTAAATTCAGGCAAGTTAAGAACAAGACTACTGACACAATATTACGCCTTCTGATTTTTTGTTTTTGAGAAGCAGACGTTACCGATGAATTTATGAGCAGTTAAAAACTATGAGAATGCAAATACGATATGTTATAAATAAATTTTATAATACATGAATTGTGGGGCTTCGAACATAGCTAAACTTAAAGTACCTCTTAAAATTTAATTGCAGGGTATAAAAAAAAATAAGAAAAATTGCTCAAGTCGATATTGCTAAGCGCCTTGTTAAATATTTCAGCGTTGTGGTCAGTTACATTGGCAGGATTAGATTGGTAGAACTAGGAAGTCTCCGATTGTAATGTTTTGTAACATATAGGAGAAAAATATGATTTCATTTATTATGTTCTGTACCCATTTGGGCAAGGGTATGGACTTGCAAGTCTGAACCTCCGTACGAACAACTAGATTTCAGAGACAAAATATTACCAAAGGATGCAATTTATCCATACACAGGATTGAATTTATCAATTGGCAAGTGTGAACATCGTAAAAACTCTAACAAATAGATAGATCTAATAATAGATAAAATTCAGTTTCCGTCTGCAAATTAGTTCTAACTTTAAGAACTTTTTGTTTTTTCTTTAATTGTTACTAAGCCTAACTAACCTAAGGAATCTATGTTACCAAAAACGCACTTAAAAAACAAAATTGATTTGATTTATTTGGTGAAAAATTGTAAATAAAATTAATTTAATTGATAAATATTATTTGCTCAAAAACTAAATTAAAAAAAAGTATTCAAGATTTTTTAATAAAAGCCGGAATATTTGTTGAGATATTCATATTACTTGAGGAGATCGTGCGAGAGTAACCTAGGCAAATTATTTGACTGCTTTTCAATGTACAGAAAGGTTGCTACTTACCAATTGGCAGATGCCTTCGCTAATTGTCGTAATTCAGGGAATTCGATGGATATGACAGGGCTACCCTAAGAAGAAAAACTGTAACATATACATATAACAGCTGGCATTCAGAGCGATATGAACATGGTGGTAGCTTCTTTGTTGCCGCTAAGCTAAGAAGACATATCTCTCACTTCGTGACAATAAACGAGATCCTTCAACATTAGTGATTTAAGCGCGTGCCCCCTCTAAAGAAAACGATATCGTGGCAAAAGGATCAACAACAAATCAATAATGCTATTAGTACTCCATCATTTCACCCTCTTAACATCCAAAAAAAAAATGGCGTCCTGGCTGTCACCAGATCGATTAACTGGTAATTATTTTTTCATCAATGCAAGGCATACGTCTAGCACACTAGATAAGTTCATGTCACGTCAGAGTTCTGTGTGCGTGTGGCCTAGCAACAACGATGGCATCGATGTACCGTCTCCAAGCCGTACTGAGAACAAAGTTGCAATCCACCGACTTAAGAACAATAAAGATGCAGGCTCTGACGGACTGCATGCAAAACTGTTCAAGACTGGTGGGGATGAGTAGGTAGGAAATTATCTCTCCAACACCTTTAATACTAAACGAGATTTCAGACGCTTTTGCTTTCTTGTACGCTCTTTAATCTCCTTATGGAAAGCATTGTAAGAAAGGCTGATGTGCATCGGACGGGGATAATATTAACGAACAGATATGCCCAGCTCTATGCACAAATCGTGATGCTTCTTTTGCCTTTGGTGCTAAGATGTATTTAGCGGTAAACAAGGGCAAGACCAAGTTTATGGTATGGGGTGCTGTAGGGATCTATAGCTTTGAGTCTGCTAAAGAATTTGTTTATCTTGACACCAATACTGTCAGCCTGGAGATCAAGCGAAGAGCAACCCTTGTCAACAGGTGCTACTTTGGGATCAGTATGCAAATGAACAGTAGAACCCTTTCTCGTCAGACAAAACTGACACTTTATAGGGCACCCATCCTATCACTCCTCTTGGGGTGTTCCAGAGAAAGACTCTTCGCAAGATTTCGGACAAGTTTACTTTAGCGATAATCGTTCTCGATGGAGTATGTAGTTCGTATGAATCTTAACTCTTAAGCCCCAAAGCGGCTGTTGGCTGCCTGGAGTGCAGGATTACCAGATGGTCCTAATCAAAAAAGCAGACATTTCTGCAAAAAAGCGAACACGAGCTAGAAAAAACGAACATGTTCTTTTAAAAGCTAACACATGGTAACCCTACAGGTCGGCAATGTTGTTCTTGCCGACCCGATTTAGGGTTGTATTGGCCAGTTAAGAGCCTTATAAGAAGCGGAGAAAAAATTACATAAGCTCAAATTCATTACGCGTTAATAAAAAAATAATGAATGCTATTATGTAATATTATTATATATTACGCTAAGAAATCAAACAATCTTCGGAAAACATAATTTAACTTAAAATGCATATTTGCTGTCTTTATTTTGAGCTATTATCTATCTGATTTTGGAATTTAAAACAAGCAATACCATATTCACCAAACATTTTCTGTGTAACTCGACATCTAAAACGATCTTGAATACTTCTAATGTCCCAACTAAATCTTTTACCTTAGAAAACGCATGCCAATTTTCAGTAAATGTTGAGCCAATTCGGTGTTTCAATAATAAATTGAAAATTTCATATTTAAAAAAAAATGTTCTACACTTTCTTTAAAGGAATTCCACATATGCATCGGATAGCAATGTTCTCACAAATTCGATACTTTTCCAGGCCTTACGAATTTAAGGACCTACAAATATTTCTATCTCAACCTTCAGTTTGCCTAATTTGGAGAACTCATGTACTAAATGAGCGATCGGAACATTTTTTCAATTTTTTCAATAACATTGAGTCCATTTTTGTCAAAATAAGCATAGCATAGTACAACCAGCTACATTTTGTTTGTGTGCCAAATTGTGAATCATATGGGGCGGAAAAAAAAACATCCTTTTTTTCATATGATTAGAGCATTACTTGGCTCCTAAACAGTACACAACTAATATTATAAAATATATTATTACTTGAATGCCGACAACAACTACCTTGCCTTCACAATAAATAGTCCTTAATTACACAGGTCAACATGGTTCAGTTGTTGGAAATCGTCATATCCGTTCTTAGCGACCTCGAAAACCCTCAAGTCAAAATTTTCAAGAGAAATTACACAGTACAAAATTATTATCTCAAAGGCTTATTGCAAATGCTAATGACTTCGAAGGGATATATCTCGTAACTTCGAAAAGCCATAACTTTGCGAAAAAAATCGTAATTGATCTCTTGAAAAATTATTTATTAAATAAATTAAAGGGTAAGAGTTGTACTAAATGATGTAACTGGAGAGAAAGATCGCAAACATTTTTTGCGCCCTGTACATAACCTCAAAAGTAGGAAAAACGCCGTTTTTTTGGTACATAACCTCAAATATCTCAAAATCCTGTGATGGGCCAGTTCTGACGCCGGATTCGGATTCTACGCACCAAATTACTTCGGGAATAACCCTTAGCTTTCCAACAACTCACATGACCCCCGTATTTGTAGACCTGTGTTATTAATGGTATGAAAACCAAAAATTAAAAAGTTGTACTGCGAATAATACGCTCTTCCCATTTAATTATTGCCTATACTCAATATCCTTTTCGTGCAGCGTTGGTTATATCAAAATCGGCTATACGATATCACAATTAGGGAGAATTGTTTGATACCCATCAATTATAGGCTAAATTGTATGTTTCAACAAATAAAAAAGTAAGTAAAATAATTTAAATTGTTTACTTTGAAATTGTTTATTTATTGTAGCTAGAAATCGTTTATCAAACGCTTGAAAATCAACTGAAATAGCTTCGAATTACTCATAAAATCATTGTAAATCAAAACACAATAATATTATTATTAATAATTAAAATATACTGCAAAACATATATTTGAGGTATTCACGCTTGGTGTTGAGTTGAGGAAAAAGTCAACAGGCCAAAGCGGGAATCCCTCCTGTTGAGTTAAGTAGTTAAGTTGTGGAGTTTCTTCTTCTTTCCAGAGTTTGTTTACATTTGTAAATTGTTGCAAATTGAATTAAAATAAAAAACTTGAATTAAAAATGTTGAGACAGAAAATTAAATCTACTTTAATTGAAGCTGTAGCAAAAATGACACTGGATAAAATCAATTTTACTGAAGGTTCGACTCCTACAACAATTTCATGATTATTATTGGGATAAATGTATTGCGACCCAGGTGGATCTATTGTAACCCCTTCATAGCTTCAAGCTCCCCCAACATGCAGACCGTATTGCAGAATTTTATTAGGACTTATAGTAGCAACGGTCTCTGGTGGGAGAACGTACATGCCCAGGAGCTTGTTTCTTTTACCGGCGATTGCCATACATTCACATAATATGTGC
Organism: Chymomyza amoena; assembly: GCA_037043745.1. Classification (NCBI taxonomy): domain Eukaryota; kingdom Metazoa; phylum Arthropoda; class Insecta; order Diptera; family Drosophilidae; genus Chymomyza; species Chymomyza amoena. Next base: position 166,183 of record JBAMAX010000113.1, read on the forward strand.
GAAGAAGTTTCTTTCTCTGTGCTACAGAAGCGGCATAGTCCACTATCCATTATGCCAATTTTGTTGAGGTGGCTGCGAAGCCTACAAAGTCCCGTCAGAAGGCCCGTCATAATTCTCACGGTGTTCTTCTCGTGCGTTATCATGACTTTGAAGCTCTTACGGTTGTAGTTAGAGAGGAGGGTTTTTGACTGTGAAGCAGTCGTTTTTTATTTTCCTCTATTCTTAGTTGGTCCAGTACCATGTGGTTCCCAATCCCACAGTGTGGTTCAGGACCGATTAGCGGTGTTGCTGCACCGGTTCTTGCGAGTTTGTTTGCTAATTCATTTCCAGGAATGTTATTGCGCCCTGGAACCCATCTAATCGTGAGCTTATTCCTGGAACCTAAATTAGCCAGTGATGTTCTCACTTCTTTGACCAGCCTTGATGTAATCTTGGCTTTACTTAATGCTTTTATTGCTGCTTGACTAACAGACAGTATGGAAATATCCTTTTCATGGTAGTTGTTTTGCAGATTGAATTCTGCACATCTTCCAATAGCACAAACCTCAGCTTGGAAAATGCTGGTGTGTCTGCCTAGAGGTTCGTAATATTTGGTTCCGGGTCCTACTACACCCAGGCCACTTCCTTCATCAGTAAGTGATCCGTCTGTATAGCACTTTATTGTATGTGGTTTCATAGGGTGAACTGCCGCAAGAGAGGTCCAAGCCTCTTTTGTGCTGAGAGTGGTATCAAAATATTATATAACCTATACTCAGCAAGCATCTCATCCCTTGGCTGTAGAAGCATAGGCATATCCTTTGCTAAGTCTGCAGCATCTTTCTTGGTGATGCTGAAGCCGTCCACTACCCTCCCAATTCTTATTAATGTGGCTTTCCGCCGCATATAGACAACGATATGTAGCGGTCTGATCTCCATTAAAATTTCTAAGGCAGCAGTAGGACAGTTGCACATAGCTCCTGTCATACATATGCAGGCAATTCTTTGCAGTTTCTGCATATTTTTCCTGATCGTGCTAAGGCACGCTCTACTACCCCAGGCTATGGCCCCATACGTTAGCATGGGTCTAACAGCCATAAGGTATAGCCATCTTAATATTCGTGGTGATGTGCCCCACGACTTCCCAGCAATACTTCTACACCGAAAGAGAGTCTTTGAGCACTTATTTATCGTGTTTTCTACGAGCTTTGAAGTTAAGCTTGGAGTCAATTTCATGATAAAAAAATGGTGTACGTAAAGTCGGGCACGGACGACTTTGGGATACCCTGTACCACTAGCTTGCAATAAAATCCAGTTCCTTCACAAAAAACCAAAAACAGAAGAATTTTTTAGCAAAAAAATTTTTTTTCGACCAATCGTTGCTATGGGAGCTATATGATATAGTCAACCGATTTTGATGATATTTGGTACTTGAGAACCATAAACAACTTTTAAATACCAAATTTTGTTACGATATCTTCATGAACAAACGAATTATCCATCTAACCATATGGGAGCTATATAATTTATCCCCGATATTAAAAAAAATAAAATAAACTTGTCTCCTATGGAATAATATGGGATCTAATGTGAAAGTTTGGCTACTCTAGCTCTTACCATCTCTGAGATCTAGGCGTTCAAACGGACAGACGGACGGACGGATAGACGGACAGACGGACATCTGTATATCGACTTTTCTATTCACCCTGATCATATTTTAGGTAACTTTGGGGTGTCTCCGACGTCTTCTTCTATATGTTACATACATTTTCGGCTTGCACAAACTTAATATACCCTTGGTACCATGCTGTACAGGGTATAAAAACGAAATTTTATTTAATGCTGTGACTATGGGATTGCGTGCCGACGTACAAATGTATGAAGCTCTGGATAATTATGTAGAGGACTTGAATGCAATAATATTCTCGGGTCTCGGCGACCATTTGCACATTCCGAAGACAATTGATTGGCGCCAGAACGTGGTTGAAATCCACAACAGTTCCATAATATATTAAGGCTACATTTTGTTTTTGTAAAAGTCCTCAACTCAACACAAAGCGTGAATACCTCTATTATAAATGCCTGAAATCGATGCTCTCTCTTTGATAATTCGAATTTATTACACTCTTAACTTTTGGTACATGGCTGTCTGGGTGTATGTTTTGCCCGTTTCTCTAAGAATTATAAGTTATCCTATCTAACCGAAGAAAGCTAATCTAGTCTGCAGTGCTCCGGAAATAACCAAAACGAACAATTTCATTCGAATTATATAATCTATCGCATATTATTTATTTATCAGAAATATCAGAGAGTATTTAAAAAATTATTTCAGTATAAAAAAGAGCTTTTTTAAGCCCGTTTTGTGTTAATTCTTCTAGCAACAAAGCATCCGTTTTCAAACCTCATAAAAAGGGGTTCAAGCTCCAAGCATTCGCTTTCGGAGTAATTTTTTCAAAATTATTATTTTTTTTTTTTGAAAAAAATATATAAAAATCAACTTAGGCATTGCATTCATAAGGCAAAAAGAGTGTTTTTGTGTATACTCTCTCTGCTACACTTGCCAACTCCCGCCCTTCCCTACGATCGCTTCGCGATCCAAACTATAGATATCCTTATATATAAATGTCAACGAGGAAAAACTTTTTTAATTTAATAAAGAGAGAGAGGAATCGGTTTTTTAAGTTTTTGGGGGATTGTTGCCGTTTTTCTTTTACATTACGGAATATTGAGATATTAGATATTATATTTAGCCATGCCGAATCACTTCTACTTTGCTGTATCTTAAATAGAAATCCTTTTATGGTATTGACAATCACTCGGCAAGGATAATAAAATTCAAATTTTTCAAATATGTAGCGAGGCTTATTAAAACATTTCTTTTTAAACCCAATTACAATTTTTAATCTTTGACTGCAGGGTAAACAAAAACTGTCGTCCTTAGTTAGTCCTTTGTCGACCATTTTTTTTTTAGTAAATCATTTCTGAAATGTTTATCTTGCATTGAGCCCTTAAAGTAAACTACTACTTTTTTAATCAAAATGTAATATTTGGTCGCCAGTGAGTACGAATTTTTTCAAATTGCTGCTCTGGTCAGGCATTACTAATCCTCCCCCAAATACTCTACATAGACGCGCTTCATTGTGTCCGCATCGATTAAAAATGATAAATGCCTTGTTGCTTTCAAGTAAAAATAAACAGAACGAAAAAATATAATAAAAATAATAATAAGGAGTAAAGAGGAGGGCACAAGCCAAGTTTTGTTTTGCAACCAATATGTTGTTGTTGTTATCAAATCGTTGGACCATTTTCTTGGCCAATTCTAATGTCTCGTTTATGGTCGCTGATAAGTCAAGAGCAATTTTATTTTCCTTGCTCTTCAATCCATGTTAGGATTTTCCTTGGTCCTTCCGAAGCTTAAGGCAATTATTTGATTAATTTTATGACTTGTACACTTTTGGGGGTTTGTGTGTGAGCTCAGCGACGAAATATATCGCTTATGCTTTTATTAAATTAAAGGCATTAATTAACTCGGTGCAGAGCTCCAGACTCGGAGCATAGTTGTTATATCAAAGCAATGTTTCAAATAGAAGTGGGTCCAACTAATAACCTCACCATCGCAACCAAACCATCACACTCCCCCAAGCACACACTCCATCTTAATTTAAGACGTCTCGTACGACGCGGAGCCTGTCGACCATTTTCATTTTCATTAATTGCCTTAGCACAGAAATTAGCGTTCTCACATGATTGTTGTAATTATTGATTATATGTGCTCCATAAATCCACGTCGCCGTAATGCCTTCCAGGTAAAATAGTCGTATTACTCAACAGCAACAACAACGTCGACTACTTTGATGTCGTTACTGAAAATCACATTTTCCGATTACTTAAAGCCATTAAATGTTTGGTTATACAAAAGTGGCATTGCCTTGTCAATTAGCTATGATATGTTCAGCGAAGCCGGTGGTCATGTCATCATGACCCAGTCCTTGGTCCCAGTTGTCCTGGCTGTGGTTGACAATGTTTAGTTTAAACCGCAAATGAAATTTTACAAATGTAGAGCATGTTGTACGCGTATGGGTCAACAATGGCGCCTCAAATAGCAAAGCAGCCTCAAAGTAGTTTGGTTGGGAATGGGTTTGGAGTCTAGGGAGGAGTCGGAAAATTAAACAAAGCTGCGCAGCTCAACTATGTCGCTGATAGAAAGTGTAGTCAGGTCAGCTAGCGAAGTGGCAAGCTTTAATTTGAAAATTAAAATAATAGTATAATATTGCCTTTATAACGTAAGTTTACCTTTAGGAACGATAAAAGCATAATTTTTACTTAAATTACCATTGAAGATTGCACAGCCACACAAAAAAAAATATTTTTTCGGGTCTGGAGGTCAGATCATGATTACTATATGTTTTCGGGGTCGCTGAATCCAAATCCAAGGTCCAAAAAACCCCAGCACGTCAGGGCTGTGACATAACCTCATACAAAATTTTTTCGAGTCCGGGGTCAGACGTCCTTCAGAATTTGAATCAGTTACAATCAATCGGTAATTCCTATACTTAAGGAAGTCATTCTGAAGGCATCCCAATGGGGGACAATTCCATGTAATGGTGAATATGCAATTGGTTGCTCTACCTCATACCACCTCTGAAATATTGGTGTTCTTACGGGCACAATTCACAGACACGTCTAGATCGATTTATTTTCTAGTCCTGTTTATTTTATGTATGAGTTGTCAATATACCTTTGTACCCAAAGTACAAGAAAAAACTTTCGGAGAGTGTTTCTTTTCAAAAGAAAGACCACCTGTTAAAAATTAATTCATCTAAATGGGCGTGCATTTTCTGTAATATTTAATTTCCAAAAAATTTACTATAAACTCAAAACTCTTCATAACCGAAGACTTGGCTACATTTACCGTCCTTTCATTGTATGGAAAATGACTTCATCTTGTCCAACTCAGCAGCATAATAATCATGAGGAGTAAACAATTTCCATATATGGCTAAATCGGTCATCAGTAATCGTAACCCACTTTTATTTTTTTATCATTGTTTTACTTTGTCTCTTGTTTGCTTTTGTTTTTTCTTTGACACATGCATTTTTAATGCACTTCCAATGAGCAACGAGTCGCGGTAACCATCCTCTGACTTGTGCTCCCAGTCACCGGCGACTCCTCCCCTACCAATTCCGCGGCAGAATGAATGACATGGGGGCAATGGGTGCATTGCAAATTGTCAAGCTGTTATGCGATATCAGTCGCAGAGAAAGTTTCTGCGTTGGCGTTGGAGTCTGGATTTATTGTGAAATATTGAAATTATACAAGCCAGGAAAAAACAGCAAAAAAAGAGATGGACAGAGTGGAACAAGTTGCTTGGCCGCAGTCGAGACGCCACGACTATAATACACCTTAATAACACTAGTCGACGATGAAAAATCTCCAGAGATGAGACTTATATTTTATGTTAGGGCAATGTATCAGCATTTAAAATCCGTATTTTTATACCCTGTACCGTATGGTACCAAGGGTATATTAAGTTTGTGCAAGCCGAAAATGTATGTAACATATAGAAGGAGACGTCGGAGACACCCCAAAGTTACCTAAAATATGATCAGGGTGAATAGAGAAACCCATGTCCGTCTGTCCGTCCGTCCGTTTGAACGCCTAGATCTCAGAGATGGTAAGAGCAAGAGTTACCAAACTTTCACATTAGATCCCATATTATTCCATAGGAGACAAGTATATATTATAGTTTCCAAGTACTGTGCCAAATTTGATCAAAATCGGTCGACTATATCATATAGCTCCCATAGGAACGATCGGTCAAAAAAAAAAATTTTTGCTCAAACATTTTTCTGTTTTTGGTTTTTTGTGAAGGAACCGGACTTTATTGCGTGGTACAATGTATCCTAAAGTCGTCCGCGCCCGACTCTACGTACGCCATTTTTTTTTATCCTGTTAAAGATTGTTTTTTTTCTAGGGCTATTTTAGTAAAAAAGGTCCTTTTTCAAAAAACGATTTCACATATGATGTCATAAAATCTGTACTAACTCGAATTTTTTTGCCATTTTTTTTTTCCTAAAAAGCATAAAGAGTACCTTTCCATAATGTCTCCAATCATAAAAATCGGTAGCCTAAAGAAAAAACTACAGCCGAAAATGTGTGCCTAAAAGGCCAAAAACACACCATTTTGGTGACTTTTTCTACAAATATAACTATTTTTTTAAGGAAATGTCTTTGACACCAAAAAAGTAAGCTATTTAGGGAACACTTTTTCGGCTGTAGTTTTTATACCCTGTACCGTATGGTACCAAGGGTATATTAAGTTTGTGCAAGCCGAAAATGTATGTAACATATAGAAGGAGACGTCGGAGACACCCCAAAGTTACCTAAAATATGATCAGGGTGAATAGAGAAGTCGATATACCCATGTCCGTCTGTCCGTGTGAACGCCTAGATCTCAGAGATGGTAAGAGCTAGAGTTACCAAACTTTCACATTAGATCCCATATTATTCCATAGGAGGCAAGTTTATTTTATTTTTTTGATATCGGGGATAAATTATATAGCTCCCATGGGGGTGTTTGAGACGACCTCGACAAAAAAAAAGCGTTTTAGATGAATAATTCGTTTGTTTATGAAGATATCGTAACGAAATTTGGTATTCGAAAGTTTTTTATAGTTCCCAATCACTGTACCAAATTTGATCAAAATCGGTTGACTATATCATATAGCTCCTATAAGACCGATCGGCCAAAATAGCTTTTTTAAAGAAAAATTCGCTATATTTCGTTTTTTAATAAAGATATCCTAACCAGATTTGGCGTTTGGAAATTTTTTAGACCACTTAAGCAATGTGCCAAATTTGAACAAAATCGGTTGACTATATCATATAGCTCCCATAGGTCCGATCTTCCAAAAATCGATTTTTTAACAAAATTTGTTGTGTTTCGTTTGTTTGTTAAGATATTCGGACCAAATTTGACATTCGTGAGTATTTTATAGTTCCTAAGCACTGTACCAAATTTAATCCAAATCGTTTGACTAGATCATATAGCTCCCATAGGACCAATGGGTCCAAAAACACGTTTTTTATACAAAATTCGATGTGTTTTGTTTGTTTGTAAAGATATTTGAAATAAATTTGGCATTCATATCTTTTTTAAGGTATTTAAGCACTGTGTCAAATTTTATTGAAATGGGTTGACTATATCATATAGCTCCCATAGGAACGATCGGTCCAAAAAAAAATTTTTGCTTAAAGATTCTTCTGTTTTTGGTTTTTTGTGAAGAAATCGGACTTTATTACAAGCTAGTGGTACAGGGTATCCTAAAGTCGTCCGCGCCCGACTTTACGTCCGCCATTTTTTAATATTGTTTGTGTCAAGTTGGTACCTTGCGAGAAGAAAGGCTTTGAGTTCGGCAATTTGGGCGACTGATTGGTATGCTCACAAAGTGAAAAGATTTTTAATATATATGTCTGTCGTGCACTCCTACTTATGCACAAACAGCTTAATAATTAGGTAAAAGGGTGTTTAATAAAGAGTGTTTCGTGTAAGGCTTTAACATTTCCAAATTAAAATAATTAAAAGCATATAAATACCTCAGGAAATATTGAGACAGAGACATTGTCAGACAGTCAAGCCGCGATCAATGCGGTGACTGGCTTGAAGATTTATTCCAAGATGGTTCGGGAAACTAGACCCAAAATCAACCATCTAGGACAGTTGAATAGAGTCTCCCTTGGATGGATTCCCGGGAAGAAGAATTCTCCCAGGAACGAATCACCTGATAAACTGACGAGAAATGGTGCGGCAAAGTCACTAGTAGAGCCGGAACTTGATTGTGGCATTGTCAGACACACCACTAGACAATTTTTCTAGAAGAGAAAAGGTTCAGACGAGAAATGGACTGGACCGGCATGGCTGGCCAACGGCAACTTATCGGCTCCTATTGCAGATCCGGGAAACACATAAGAACTATTAGTATAGTGAGCTGGAACACATGCAGGTTTTTTGAGATTGAGGAGAAAACGTCTTCATACATTTGTAGAGTGTGACGTCTCTAAATATATTTGTAGAGTTTGACGGCCTTGCCAAAAGAAAAACATATTTACTCGGCGGGCGTAGATTATCGATATATTGTATAATACCAGACTAGACCCAACTAAAATCATTAAGCTTATTGCAGATATAGGGCTGGTTGAGGAGCTCTAGGGCTAGAAGAAGCACAATAGATCCATGTCGCAGCGCAGTATTGGCCCCAATATTATTATTAGATACGTCAGACACGTCTCGTGATAAAATGCCGTCCTCCCAACGCATTAGGCCTTATATGCACAAACAGTCCACCCAGACAAAACATGCAGATGAACAGTTAGAGAAACATTACCAGGCCGATTTACTTTGCGTCTAGATTGTTATACAATATACCCAAAGGATTAAATAGAAGGTAGACGGTATGTAGAAAAAGATTTGGATCTTTCACTTTTGATGACTGAGATAGCGATTACAGACTTTTAAGGCTAAATGATTCGGCTATAAACTGTAGGTCCCCGTTCGAACAGTTATTAATAGAGTTCCCCATGCCTCTCCAAGGGGTCAAACAGGAAATTATTTAAGGCTAAAGGCAGAATTCTATACTTACTATAAATCTCATAGTCCGTAAGTAAGCACCTTCAGGAATCTTAAGGAAAGTAATCAAGAAGTGTCTAGTCACACGCTCTTGGAGTGGAACGAGCCGGTCTATTTTGTGAAATAATTTGATTGTTTCGTGGGATGAATGGAAAGCAGCGAAGATGGTGCTGAGCCTAAAAGTTTTCACGGTTCGGTCCTTGACTTCTGAAACAAAAATTGATTTAGCATACATCGATAATTCCCGATGATTCCCTCCACACCCAACAGTTAATTGATCTCAAAATTTGGCATATTTACTTCAACTTTAAAGCAAATAAAAGTCAACATTTTGACATAAAGTATAAAAATCCACTCTTACAAAATGATTGTAATTAAATCCTTCCAGTCTAATCTCAATATTTTAATACTTTCAATCATTTCTAATCAACATTTTGTGAAAAAAGAGGTTCACGAAAATTTCAAGAGTTTTGCAATAAGAGACATCAAATTATTTCGTCCTCCGGAATTTCTGTAGGTTTCACAATGGATTGTACATGCATGATTCATCGAGCATTGGATTCTTCTTACTCTATTTTCAAGAATTGTAAATCTATCACGTCCAAATTAAAAAAAAATGGCGGACGTAAAGTCGGGCGCGGACGACTTTAGGATACCCTGTACCACTAGCTTGTAATAAAGTCCGATTTCTTCACAAAAAACCAAAAACAGAAGAATTTTTAAGCAAAAATTTTTTTTTTGACCGATCGTTCCTATGGGAGCTATATGATATAGTCAACCGATTTCAATAAAATTTGACACGGTGCTTTAATACCTTAAAAAGATATGAATGCCAAAGTTATTTCAAATATCTTTACAAACAAACAAAACACATCGAATTTTGTATAAAAAACGTGTTTTTGGACCGATTGGTCCTATGGGAGCTATATGATCTAGTCAAACGATTTGGATTAAATTTGGTACAGTGCTTAGGAACTATAAAATACTCACGAATGTCAAATTTGGTCCCAATATCTTAACAAACAAACGAAACACAACAAATTTTGTTAAAAAATCGATGTTTTGGAAGATCGGACCTATGGGGGCTATATGATATAGTCCACCGATTTTGTTAAAATTTGGCACATTGCTTAAGTGGTCTAAAAAATTTCCAAACGCCAAATCTGGTTACGATATCTTTATTAAAAAACGAAATATAGCCAATTTTTCTATGGGATCTAATGTGAAAGTTTGGTAACTCTAGCTCTTACCATCTCTGAGATCTAGGCGTTCACACGGACGGACGGACGGACGGACGGACAGACGGACAGACGGACAGACGGACATGGGTATATCGACTTCTCTATTCACCCTGATCATATTTTAGGTAACTTTGGGGTGTCTCCGACGTCTCCTTCTATATGTTACATACATTTTCGGCTTGTACAAACTTAATATACCCTTTGTACCATGCGGTACAGGGTATAAAAAGTATGGCGTACACTAAAATATTGCACAAATTTATTTATTTTTCAAATTTGATTACGATATTATCATAAACAAGCGAAAAAAATACGAATTTTGCATCAAAAACGTTTTTTACATTGCTTGGGAACTTGCCATACAAAAAACTTTATTTTTGTCGATTAGTCATTTGGGAGCTATGTGGTATAGTCACCCGTTTGCCCGTCTGCCTGTCTACCGATCTGTCCGTCAGTATGAACGTTTAGATCTTAGATATAATAAGAGCTAGAGCAACCAAACTTTCAGATAGGATCCCTTATTTTCCTATGGGGGTCAAGTTTTTTTATTTTTTCGATATCGGGGTGTTTCAGAGCACCTCGAAAATAAACAAAGTAGGTAACCAAATTTGGATGTTTTTTATAGTATTGAAGCACAGTGCCAAATTTTTTATAATAATATTTTTTACAATAATCTTTTTAATACTTTAGCGATATGTTGATTGTCGTCCGTGATCGAGATCAAAGTACGCTATATTGAATTTTTTTTTCAATACCAATCGACATAACGTATTAACTCCTTACCATTTGGCTATAGGGTATACAAATTTTAGGTACAACATTGTGTTTGACGCCGCTTTTGCTGCAGTTTGAGTTCCCGCGAGAAAATGAGCAATGGGGCTATGGGGCACTGCAGGAGCTGCATTTGCTTTCATAAAACAATTGGATTGTGGCAGATATCGCCATGACAGCTGTCAATCACTCTGAATCTTACGTAAAGCTCCAAAAAAGTTCATATACTCGTAGTGTAGTCTCGAGAAAGTTGCAGTCTTCTTGTTTTTTTTTTTTTTGTATGGTTGTACCTTTAATTGTGTTGCTTTTCAATTAGCCATACAAGTAATTTTGTAGCGCCTGGAACTTGGAACTTGCAACTTGCAACATGGCACTGACACTCCTTAACTATGCGCATTAATCAAGTGCATTCGGAGACTGTTAAGTATTTGCCAAATGTGGGAAATTATCGGTAAAAGTCAAGCAAAAAGTCAACTGGGTGTTGGCCCAGAAATTAAGCGGCTACGTACCGAATTGCTTTATTGGCCATAAAAGGACAACGCCAGCACCAAGACAAGTCCCCCAAGTACTGTCACCACCATGTAGAGGTAGTGGAATTGGACAATTACTTTATTTACCTGGTCAGGCGACTGGCCAACTTTGATTTCTGCACCTGATAACAATTCCAACCGGATCGTTTGCAGACAGCACAATGGCCAGGTAAATAAATGTTGCCTCAAATGTTAATTGCACCAAAATGTAGATTTTCCAGAGCATCATGTGTGTTTATGACATACATAAAGTACAGTTCAAAGCTTTTGGCCAGCCAAAATATTTATCATTATGGTCTGGCCATAGGATAAAACTAGCAAGATATTATTGTCCGATACACTATTTGGCTGGCCAACGGGTCGACCTTGTTTGCTGTCTGCCACCCGTGGTGGCTGCAACATGAACACGAAAACTCATTAAAACGAATCTTTTTTAATGGCCAAACTTTTTCGCTTGGTCATAATCAGTAAAATTAACGCCATACTTCCAGCAACAATGCGAGTGCAACGGCGAGTGGCCTCGCTGGAAATGGAGCAACCGGCTGTTCGATGCCATTGTTGGCCAGGGGGCATGATAAAATTTGCACCCAAAACTTGTCATATAACTATGAGCTATAAATTAAGCGGCGCTGTGACATTGATATCAGTTGATATCTGCATATAATGTGCCAAGTTTACACTGGGCCACATTGCGCATATTATATTGGTGACACCGATAGTTTTTGATGTGGGAGGCCAAACTGTGAATAGCACATCTGTGGCAATTACTCGAGACATGATCACCGAATTAGATGCTTGTCCTGGTGTAAATAAGTCATATCGAATGAACAAATTATAAAATTTTAAATTCGCCAAATACCATTGGCACAAATTACAAGGAACCAAGAGAATATTTATTACATTTAAAAAATTTAAGGACGTGCGTCGATCATCTAAAGCAGTGATGGTCAGTCTCTCAATTTTAATAACTTGCGTGAATAGGGTTGAAAATTGACAATTATGAGAATTTTCATTCACTGACTATACACAACTGTCGTCAGACCTACATATCTTAGCTTGTAGAGCGTTGTTATGGTGGAAGGCGGCTTATACTACCTCTCACCTGAACTACCTACAGAGGGCTCAAAGGCGGCCTACCTAATACCTACGTATTACTGGGCTCTTGCGATTCACACCTTAGGCAGCCTTAGATTTAACTCTGAACCTGGATCCAGTGGGCTCTCTCTTCAAGTCAACAAATTTGATGCTATTTTCCCGGAAAGATAAGATTGAAAGTTTGTTTTAAAGGAAACGAGCTTACGATGGCGTGTTCTCTAAAAACTTTACGACGAAGCTTTCCCGCTTGGTGCAGCGTTTTTTCAGGCCGAGATTTTGTAATCAGGCTAGCGGTAAGACTTATAAACACCCTGGATAAAAGCCTAAGAAACGTTTTAATTCTTGTCGATAGCAGGCTGTAATTATGGCTGTGACGCCGCATACAACTAAAAGTATACCTATTCGTTATACAGTAAAAGATCTAAAGCATATCCACTCCTCCTGGTAACGAAGAGGAGAATATGTGTGCCAGGAATGATTCAGCATTGCCATTCAATCTTGGGGTTATCGATATGGGAAGACCCTTACGGGACATTGTGCTGCAAATTTGGGAAGAAAGAGAATGGGACTCGGTGTCCGGTTGTCGTATCTCCGGAGCACTCCGGCCACGTTATAATCCGAAGCAAAAGGGGCACTCTGGATCTGGCTGCTTTTGTCGATTCTTCAGAATAGTTCTGCAATAGTAGAGACTTAGATGACTAGAAATATGAATAGTTTTTTGCTTCTTCTCTAATGCTTTCCCCTTCTTTTAATCCTTTCTTCAATGAGGCATCATAATAGACCACATGGTGTCAGTGTGATTTCAGTTTTAGATGGATCAGCCTATTCAACCTAACCTAAGCTCATTCATTGTGAAAAAGAAAGACAGATATTTCAGTCTAGGGTAAAGATGACATGTTTAAGATTTTTTCGTTGACTTTTATGCGCCAACCTTCTCTATTAGTAAAAAATGAGCAATCAGATTTAAGTCTAAGTATTGCTGTATCTTCTATAAAAGCAATGGTAAATTGATCGATTATACCATAATTAGGTTTTGGAAAAAGTGGTTGCTGGATTCACCCTTTTTATGCCCTGTACCTTAAGGTACAAAGGGTATATTAATTTTGAACAAGCCGAACATGTATGTCCCATACAGAAACAGACTGCCAAAGTAACACAAAGTATGTTCGGGGTGACTAAAAAAGTCAATATACCCTTGTCCGTCTGCTCATCTGTTGTCTGCCCAAAAGTCCTTCTGTCTATCTATCTGTCCATATAAACGCCTTCGTCTGAGAGATAATAAGTGCTAGAGCAACCAAACTTTCGGATTAGATCCCTTATTATTTCATAGGAGACAAGATTATTTAAGCATTTTGATATAGCAGATATATTTTGTAGCTCCCGTAGAGGTGTCTGAGACGATGAAAAATAAAAAAATTTAGACAGATAAATTGTTTGTTTATAAAGATGTCGTAACCAAATTTGGCATTAAGATGATTTTTATGGTTCCTAAGCACTGTGTCAGATTTGATATAATCGGCTGTTTTCCTTTGTCTACGAAAATATCGTAACTTAATTTGACAAACAAATATCTTTTGGAGTTCTTAAGCAATACACAAGATTTGATCTATGTATTGTAGATCCCCTTTTTTTAAATGCATTTCCATTTTTCCTTCGCCAGCTCTAGGAGCATTTTTCTTTCGTATTGGACCTCTATGAATGGCCGCTTACAGTGAACTGTGCCTGAATAAGGTTCAAGTATAAACGCGGCATTAATAGCTTAAGAATTTTGAAGCAACAAGACCAGTACTAACTTGGCTTAAAGTGGATTGCAGTGCAGGCGCTAACTTGTCTGTCATACTAGGCGCAACTGACAACTTACTTAGCCCAACACATGCACAGACACGTGTATAGACGCGCACGGACTTGCACAGACTTGCCACAGACAGCCGTGTCACACACTCAGAGGCCTCAATGCGACTCTGAGCTCCTTAGCAGTAGTAACAACAAAAGCAACATAAACGTGCGGTTTTTGAGGGGAACTGCCACTATTGCCAACAGCGGCGTATCCACGAGGGTTTTTCGGGTCCCATTTTCACATCTCTGGTTACGTCAACGAGCAAAACTGCCGCATATCATAATCAAAGGGAGTATCACGGGAACCCATTTCATACACAAAAAACAGGAGTTCATTGGACCGTAGTTGTTAAAAATGAAGCCGGCCAGGCGGTTACCATCACCATGGTTGGTTATGGTTCCAGCAAGATGCTACTCAGCATATGGCACAATCGCATTATTTTGGGGCAAGAGGTATATATTTGGCTGGATCATGCGATTTGACCCTGTTGAAATTCAAATCCAATAGCGTTCGCGAGCTCCAGCATCGCAGCCACTGGACTCGTTTTACTGTTAAAAGTCATCTAAATTTAAAATGTTCGCATAGAAGCCAGTGAACCAAGTGATGGCCCACTCTATATTAGCTGTTAACTAAAGTTAAAGTGAAACCCCCTCTAAGACTAAATACTGACGTAGTAGCAAGATTTCAAAAAATCCTATGTGGCTGACACGCCAGAGACTTGTTGTTATTCGACAACTCTCCTTCTTCGTGAGTTGCTGACTACGCCCTTGGTTGCCACTGCACTGAGCTGAACTGCACCGCACTGCACGTGGGCATGTTGCACTCTTGTGCACTAATTACGAAAACTCAGCACGTTTTACTATGCCGTGCTGTGGTTGCCTGAGTGGTTAAATGCTGCAGTAATAGCAGCAACATGGCAACGCTTTGGTTGAGGAGGGTGCCACCAAAGTTTAAACATTGCGGCAGCAATAAAAACAACATTGCTTTTGGCTTTGGCAAAAATTGTCGCGCAACGGACAGGGGGAACAGTACGAAGAGGAGGATCGGTCTTGGCGCCCAGTTGTAAGCGGTTTTGATAGCAGAAGGGTAACTATGGGTAATGGCCATGGGTATGTAACTGTGTTAGTGTGTATTACTGATGAGCACTGCATGTTGTGCCACAATTTGGCCCAAAGTCAATGCCTGGGGTTAGATAGAAACCGCTTGCAACAGCAAGACCAAAGGCAACGTAATGAAAAATGTATCAATAGCGAAAAATGGAAGGATTCGTGGATGGCACCGGAGGCAGGGGACTCCGAGTCATGTTCCAGTTGGATGCTTGACAATGAGCAACTGTAATAATTACAAAATAAGAGTTTTTCGATGTACTAGTAGTTACCTATACACAGTACTTGCATATACATACTTACTAACATATGTACATTAGGGTGTCCCTTATATGACAAACAAATTTTTTTTTTCGAATTTCGAAATGCATACCCTCTATATTTTTTAGTAATGCTATAAGGTACTGAAATATAAAATTTGATCAATCTAGCATAATTGCCACCCGTGCCGACCGAGCTTCAAAGTTTAGTAAAAAACGTGTTTTGTCCTGAAATTTCGGTCTGCTGTAAAATCACTAAAAATGCAATGAATTAAGTGAATAAAAGTAAAAAATGAATTAGATGAACATTAATCTTTAATTAAAATCATAAAGTTATACCAATTATTCAGGGTATCTTCTTTTGAGAGTAGTTTTTTTTACAGTCCGGATACAATTTTCTATGTTTCTGAACACAGCGCTGCAAGAACTGTATTAGTTCATCTTCAGCCGTGATAAGTCGGCTAAAATCTTGCATTAATTTAACAGGCCTTTCAGCAGTATCATTTACAACTCTCAAATAACTTATTCTTTTTTTAGCTTCCAGAAAAGCAGCTTTGTTATTCCAAGAAGATACATCTTTAAAAAACTGTTGTCGATCTGCAGTCGTGATAAAAATTGTTTGCTCTTTTCCGATACGAAATCATTGTGTTTTTTGTTTTTTGTAAAAAAAAAATATGTTAAATCACAAATAAAAATAATCAACAATTTTGAAAATATAACAAAAAAACAATTTACCTTACCAAACAACTTTTTCTTC